>CAJVRI010001518.1:0-2500 GCA_911649635.1 Poeciliopsis gracilis
CTAACCCTAACCTAACCTAACCTAGCCTAACCCTAGCCTAACCTAACTAACCTAACCCTAACCTAACCTAACCTAACCCTAACCTAACCTAACCCTAGCCTAACCTAACCCTAGCCTAGCCTAACCTAACCTAACCCTGCCTAACCTCCCTAGCCTAACCTAACCCTAACCCTAACCTAACCTAACCTAGCCTAGCCTAGCCTAGCCCTAGCCTAGCCTGGCCCTGGCCTGGCCTGGCCTGGCCTGGCCTGGCCTGGCCTAGCCCTGGCCTAGCCCTGGCCTGGCCACCTAACCTAGCCTAACCTGGCCTAACCTAGCCTAACCCTAGCCTAACCTAACCTATTTCTACCTGGCCTAGCCTAACCTAGCCTAACCTAGCCCCTAGCCTAACCTAGCCTAACTGGCCTGGCCTGACCTGGCCTAGCCTAGCCTAGCCTAACCCTAGCCTAGCCTAGCCTAGCCTGGCCTAACCCTGGCCTAACCCTAGCCCTAGCCTAGCCCTGGCCTGACCTAACCCTGGCCTGGCCCTGGCCTGGCCTGGCCCTGGCCCTGCTAACCTAGCCTGGCCCTGGCCTAACCTAGCCTAGCCCTAGCCTAACCCTAGCCTAGCCTAACCCTAACCTAGCCTAACCCTAACCCTGCCTAACCCTAACCCTAACCCTAGCCTAGCCTCCCTTCACCTTTCCCTAAACCTAACCTTACCCTTACCTTTCCCCCCTCTTATTTCTTAACCTTCACCTTCACTTTTACCTAACCCCAACCTGCCCTTAATTTTTCCCTAACCCTAACCTTTCCCTTTTCTTTCTTCCCCTGACCTTTGACCTTTACCTTTCCTGGCCCTAACCTGACCCTTAACCTTTCCCCCTTTTTTTCCCCCAACCCGGAACCTTGACTCTTCATTTCTCTCCTCCCCCCTTCCTTCCTTAATCCTGACCTTTGCCCTTTCCCTAATCCTAACCTTTTACTTTCTTTTCTGACCCCTACCTCTTCCTGATTCTAACCTTTCCCTTATTCCCCTACCCTTTACTTTTGACTAATTTTTTATTTTTTTATATATTTTTTTTGATTACTATTAATTTATTTATTTATTTTTTTATTTTATTCTTTTTTCTTTCCTTTTCTATTTAAAATTTAACACAGAGAAAACAAAAAAACAGAAAAATAGAAGACATTAGAAAGAAGAAAGAGAGAACGAAGATGAACGAAGGGGGCGGAGCCTCGGAAAGAAGAGGGTATAAATAGGAGGGAGCACTCCTCCTCCTCCTTCAGTTGCTGGAGAGCGGATAGTAGAACACAACACAGACAGAGAAAAGAGAGAAAAACAAAAGTGCCTGAAGAAGACAGAAAACAAGTCGAAACGTCGCACATTTAATATAATTTCATTAACACACATAAAAACAATCTTGATTTGGACTTTTTATTTTTTTTATTATTTTTATTATTTTATTTTAATTTTTTTATAAAAAACATTTCATTTGGCTTTCTTTAAAAAAATAAAAAACAAATATATAAAAAAAACAAAAATAAATAAAAAACACACAAAAAAATTAAAAAAGAACAAAAAATTACAAAAAATTATAAACATATCTAACTAACATAAACAAATTAAATATAAAAACCTATAACTATTTATAATCTAAACTAAATATACGACTATTGTTTAAGAAATAAAGCTGCCTGAGTAAAGTGAATAAAAATAAAATAAAAACATAAAGAAAACAGAAAAGACAGACAACACACAGGGATGTGGCCGGAGGCTGAGTGGACGGTGGTCCGCTATGGACGGAGACGGAGAGAACGTCCCCCTGGCCCGTCCAACAGATGGGATGAAGGAATGTGGAGGAGGAAGGAGAGAGCACCTCCTGCTGCCCAGAGGGGGCAGGCAAGAGCCTTTGGCTCAAACTTACCTTTTCCTAACCCTAACCCAGCGATCGGCCCCAGGTTATCTAGAGTCACCAAAGCGGGCCGGGGCGGGCCCCCACGCCCCCGTGAGGGGGAGAGGAGCCGCGCCCCGCATGGGTTTTGGGTCTGATAAATGCACGCATCCCCGGCGCCCCCCCGCGAAGAGGGGGCCGGGTCAGCGCTCGTTTGCATGTATTAGCTCTAGAATTGCCACAGTTATCCAAGTAACGGTAGAGCGATCAAAGGAACCATAACTGATTTAATGAGCCATTCGCAGTTTCACTGTACCGGCCGTGTGTACTTAGACTTGCATGGCTTAATCTTTGAGACAAGCATAT
The DNA here is from genome assembly GCA_911649635.1 of Poeciliopsis gracilis. Lineage (NCBI taxonomy): Eukaryota > Metazoa > Chordata > Actinopteri > Cyprinodontiformes > Poeciliidae > Poeciliopsis > Poeciliopsis gracilis. The sequence goes on from CAJVRI010001518.1 coordinate 2,241, forward strand.
GCTACTGGCAGGATCAACCAGGTAGACTCCCGGGCGGGCGGATGTGGCACCCGCCGCCTCCGCGGTTCGGGTCGCCCCCGTTTCCGGGGGACGGCCCCCGGCTGCAGCCGAAGAACCCCTGCCCTCCTTCTGGGAAGCCGGGCGTGAAGAGCGTGAGAAACGGTGACGTCTGGAGCCGCCGCCGCAGCGGGGGACAGAGGCGGTCCCTACCTGGGACCGGACCCCCGCGGCGGGGCCCCAGCGGAGGACCGCCGGGAGAG
>CAJVRI010001518.1:15000-177500 GCA_911649635.1 Poeciliopsis gracilis
TTATAATTATATTATAATTATAATTATAATATAATTATAATTATATAATTATATTATATAATTATCCCCAATTTATCCCCAAATTATTGAATCCCCAATATTCAATAATATTTTGTAAAAAAAAAAAAAAAAAAAAAAAAAAAAAAAAAAAAAAAAAAAAAAAAAAAAAAAAAAAAAAAAAAAAAAAAAAAAAAAAAAAAAAAAAAAAAAAAAAAAATAATATTTATTATTATAATAAATTCATTATAATCTCATAATTTTATAAATCATGAGATTATAAAATCTCATGATTTTATAATCATGAGATTATAAAATGAGGCAGCCTTATTTTGACACCACACAGACAGTGCTGTGAAATGCTCATTATTTTCCCATTTGTTTAGTTCAATAAAAAAATTGAGAAAATATTGGAAATAGGTTTACACCTCATAATGTGACATTCAATGAACACTAAAAGCTTCTGCTCATTGATAACCTCCAAGGAGGAAGAGAAACTACCTTTAGATGTGTTAGAGTTGCCAGAGACTTCCAGGTCTGCCGGTTCCTCGCCATCTGACCTCTCTGTTAAACCAAACAAATCCCAGAATATATGCGACTTGGACAAAATCATCAGGTACAGAGTACATTGAAAAGTTGCATAAATATAACATACATGAGAGAGTAATGATAGAGGACAGTGGCCTCTTAAGGTTCAATATTTATCAGAAATCTACAATCTCATTTTTCTTCGCACTTATAAATATTCTTACCTATTGCTGAGGGCAGATCACTGCTTTCAGTGGAGCATCTCCTGGTCACCCCAAATTGGCCTAAACAAAGGTATATTAGAGTATTCAACAGTGTAAGCAGTCAGTGTGTTTGCTTTATACAAGCAATTCAAATGATTAGCTTAACAGTTTAACTTTGTACTAATTTCTTAACAGCACTAAATCAGAAGCTGCTGGTATTGTAATTATCTAATTTTCAGTTAATATTTAGTTTGGCCCCGTTAGCAACACTTTTCAACATTTCTCCTTTTATGGATGAATCCATCATTCAAACACATTTCTATGACCTCCATCTATCCATCAAATGTAAAAAAAAAAAAAAGGTCTTGTAATAGAAACTACACTTATTTGAAAAAAGTTCTTAATGTCACGTAAACCATTTTTATGGTTCCAGGAGGTGTTTTTCAGGGGATTCAATAATCCCCAAATTCACTAAAGTGTCATGGAAGCACATTTTTCACATGTCCACATCCTGGGCATTGATGGATCTGATATAATCAGTCAACTTAACATCATAAAACCTGGTTTCCAACTTCCAGGTGAGCAAACAAGATGGCAACAGCTTAACCTTGTGGTTCCCTGACAATTATTCTAAAAATCTAATTTGCATTAGATTTTTAGAATATAGTAGAAATATATATAAAACACTAGAGAGTAAGTTAAAATGACTAAGTACAAATCTAAAAATGCACTGCTGTCTTAACAATATATTGTACAAAAGGCAGAAATGAATGCATCTGTGGTTCCTCACCAATTTCTTCTTCTTTGTTGCCACCTGGTGATCTGGAAGATGACGTTTCAGCATCCCTCTCAGCTGAGTCAACCTCTTCCTCAGTGTCTGATCCACTGTCCACAGACATTTTCTCTGGAAAATGAAGTAACAATATCCATCATATGAAATTATGAAGCATTGCATATGCTGCCAGCACAATCTTAGCGCTTTTCCTTGTTCTACTACCATTCAAGTGAGCAATTTACAATGTGAAATTATGATTGAATTTCCCAAAGATTAAAACAAGCAAACAAAAAAAAGTACAAGAATTAGAATATGCAATATGAAAAAATTGCCTGCTGGGCTACTTCTTCCTACAGTTGTCAATGTGTGACACTCAAACTTTTGTAGATGTCATCTTTTTTTAATTTACAAAATCAACATCAAAATAAATAAAACGTGCCATGCCAGGGGGTCAAATAAAATCTTCACTAATAAATCAAATCAATTTACCTTGTGGATCAATGCTGATTTCATCCAAGTTTCTTCCTTTGAAGTTGGAGAGCTGTCCTCTTTCTAGTGCCAGCAACACTTTACTGATTTTTGCCAACTGTAATGTCCCTTCAGGCAATCTATAATACTGACGATGAACTCTAATGTCATGGCCGAGGAAGTCAGCTAGGTCATCCATTTCATTGTCCTTTAGGTTCAGAACCTTTGACATGGTGGCCATGTGCTTCCTCAGTTTGGTTGAGGATAATGCTCCTGGGTGTTTTGCTCCACAGTTTTGAGCCATCTCACGAATAATATCCGATCCTCTGAAGTGACTGAGAGTCTGTGGTCTCCCGAACATGTATGGATTCTCATCCAACACTTCACAATCGCGGCGATTTTGGAGAAGCAACTCCATTGATGATGCCATATCAGGAGTGAGGAGAATGGGAACCTTTCGGCCACGTTTGCCTTTTATCTCAATTCGCTGGAAGTGTTTACACAGCTTCTTTTCAAGTTCTGACAAAGCAAGCTCCACATCTGGATGGGTGACAGAGGTATCTCTCAAGGTGAAAGCATTCAGTGGCATCTTGGATACTTCTCCCTCTCTTCTCCGGTTGAATATTATCACCTCACAAAGCGTGATCTTGGCAAGTTCAGCCCAGTTCTTCTTTACAGCTTCTTCCTTCAGGTTCCTCTGGCACTCCATCCTTTTTGTGTCCAGATACTGGTGCATTTTCCTAACGTCTTCAGCAAAGGGAATGAGCTGAGGCGCATTCCACTTAGCCTCACTCAAACTCCTAAGGGCATGGGAAGAGACACACTCGCTCCATCTGGTCTCACAGATTTGTTTGAAAATTCGCACATTGTGAATGGTATTCTCATCGCCTGAGATCATAGCCTCACATTCAAGAACATTTGCCACTTTCTTGAGGTTGTGACCCAACTTGAGTGCTAACGATGGCGTTTTGAAGACATTTGTTCTTTCATTCAAGCCAGCCACTTTCTGAACTGCCTCGATAACATGAGGGAAGTTAGCTGGCACAAAGAAGTCCTTCAGCGTCTCCAACTTGCCATCTTTCTTTCCTTGCAGAACAACTCGGGCGGTCTCACGCATCTTCTGTCGGATGTATTCATGTCTTGTAACATCTTGACCATGTTTGTTGAACAAATGTTCTCCAAATTTCAAGATGCATTTCTCACTTTGGACAACTTTTGCTACGTCATCTTGGTGCATGTCAAGTATTAATTTCCAAAACTGTGCATTGACGCTGTCTGGTACAGGCTCAGCATATTTGCAAATGGTTTGGACTCGAGATGCTCCTGGCTTCAGTCCCTTGACTTTTTGACTGAGGTAACACCTCTGCATATGGCTCCACAAGGATTTCCGCTTGAGGTAACCCTCACAGTTGATGCAATGCAAGTAATCACCAGGTTTTGATGATTTAGTGGATTGTTGGCGGGGAATGAGCATTCCTTTTCCCTCTTTAATGACTTTATTATTATGGGCACGATTTCCTTTGTTTCTTATCAAGGACAACTGCAGCCATCGTTCTCTAGAACCTATGGGGCATTTCAGTGCACTTTCCACTTCTGGCATATCACTGTGTTTTGCTTCTAGATGACGTGAAATTTTGCTGTAAGGTTTACTACAAAATGCACAATAGTACCTTTTATTGTAAACCCTACTGCCATCTCCCTTCTTCTTCAAGGTCATGACTGTCACATTAAATGAAGAAGATTCTCCAGGATCTTTTGCGGTCAAGGAACTAGAAGTGGTCACACGTATTCTCCTAAGTGGTGGGACTTCCAGAGAAGAAGTATTTTTCCTGGCTCTTTTCTTCCTCTTCTTGAGCAGTTTAATGTCTTCAGAACTGTCACTGTCTTTTAGACTGTCACTCTCAGATTCCTTAGAATCAGGAACATACTCTTCCTCAGTGATGTCAGAACTTGATAGAGACTCTTCTGAGTAGCCAAGCATTTGTTTGTTTAGCTAAAATTATATAAAAAAAAGAGAGATTACTTTCAAATTATTTCTGAAACATATAAACAAATCAGAAGAAGTTAAATATGTACAACTAGTTTTACATAGTTCATTAAAATTAGAACTATTCCCAATACTAGTATGATTTCTTTTAAATTTTTTGGTGCTTCCATCCATCCGTTTTCTAACACCCTTCTCCCCAGTGGGGTCAGGAGGTGCTGGTGCCTCTCCGGCTAATATTCTGGGTGAGAGGCGGGGTCACTCTGGACAGGTCGCCAGTCTGTCGCAGGGAAACACAGACACAGACAGGACAAACAACCCTGCACACACTGTCACATCTAGGGAGAATTTAGAAAGCCCAATTAACCTGACAGTCATGTTTTTGGACTGTGGGAGGAAGCCAGGGAACCCGGAGAGAACCTGGAGAGAACCCGGAGAGAACCCACGCACACAGGGAAAACATGCAAACTCCATGCAGAAAGACCCCGGGCCGGGAATTGAACCCAGGAACTTCTTGCTGTAACATTGCTGCCACTTTGCAGCCCTTTTTTGGTGCTTGTTAGCTCAAATGTTTTTCCAACATTTTTCAAATTTATCAGCACATGGCGACTAACTAGTTCTTGGATAGTTTGGTTTAAATACTACAAAAACAGAAACAGAATTTCTAACCTAAGTGAATCTTAACATTAGAAAAAGCAGTAGTACAATTAAAACAGCAAAAACCAAATACCTCTGAGGTTGGACTATGATATTTATAGATAAACTGATAAACTTACAATCCCAGCAGAACCAACCTTTATGCACAAGGTATCCATTTACTTCTGCCTCATGTTTTAGCTCCTCATGTCTCTCAATTCAGAGCACATGTAAAAAGTTATCACCCTTTTCAGTTACACAAGCAGGGTCACTGAAAATATTGCATATTTCCTGACTCCTGCTCTATTAGGTTTGCAAGTTTCAAACTTAGCCTTTATAATTTTGCATTTGAGTCATTTTGGTGAGCAGTCATATTGTAGTAACTTTTCCTTTTTTGGTTAATTGTCACTTTTATTTCTATTTATCTGCTGTAAGACTGGACCTCAGTAAATTGAAAACATGCATGCTTCTCATTAGCTGTAGCTAGGCTAATGTCCTAGCTAGCCACTCTAGTTAAACACAATTGAAAAAGTTTTTACAGACACGTTTAAACAGCATTTAAAAGTACATCTGACCGAGTGATATGATGGATAATAACTGGGAGTCCATTAAGATAACAATAATCTTACCATTTTCTTTAGCTGGATTGCTCCTCATTCCTCGGATGTTAGCATGAAGGTCTGAATTCCCTCCTTCGGTGCAGGTGTGTGGCAGTCAAAAAGGAGCGCTTGATTTAGGCTCCGGCACAGGCCGGAGTTCCTGCTTGGTTGCAAAAAGCAGCTAGCGGAGGCTTACGGCCCAGCCCTGTGTTAATAACTAACACACCTTAACTTTGGCGTCACAACTCGACTGAGCATCAATTAAGTTATAAAACTAGGAAATTAATCAGTTAACTTTTATTATCTCCCAAAGTGTTGCTTCAGGTGATAAAATTATTCTTTGTAATGAACATTTTGTAGGTTCCACCCAGTCAAATCTGCAAAGTTTGAGAGCAAGCTATGGAGGAATGTTGAGGGGGGGATGGGCATGGGTGAAGTGGGGACGTCAAATCTCAGGATGTGTGTGAGACGGCAGCCATTACACAGAAACTGGGTGGAGGGCTGTAGTAGGAAAACTATATGTGGATAAATAAATATATGAATGTGAGCCAGTCAACCTGTATGAGTAGCATGCTGATTCTTAATTCCTCTTGTCTCACCATTCTTTATTTTCAACCAAGCATTTTGCATCAAAAGTTCAAACATGCTACACTTTATGGGTCAGTATGTTTGGGGGGATGGGCATGGGTGAAGTGGGGACGTCAAATCTCAGGATGTGTGTGAGACGGCAGCCATTACAGAGAAACTGTACTGCAGATCAGGAAATTATATGTGGATTAATAAATATATAAATTACAATAATTTGCATACTAATTCCTGATTCCTCTTATCCCACCATTCTTTATATTCAACCAAGCATTTTGCACTAAAAGTTCAAACATGCTACACTTTATAGTTCAGCATGTTTCCCATGGAGGGGGGGGTGGGCATGGGTGAAGTGGGGACATCAAATCTCAGGATGTGTGTGAGACGGCAGCCATTACAGAGAAACTGGGTGGAGGGCTGCAGTAGGAAAACTATATGTGGATAAATAAATATATGAATGTGAGCCAGTCAACCTGTATGAGTAGCATGGTGATTCTTGATTCCTCTTATCCCACCATTCTTTATCTTCAACCAAGCACTTTGAATTAAAAGTTCAAAAATGCTGTTTTATTGTTTTAACAAATCTAACTCATATGGAGTCAGTCAAACAAATCAAATTCTTCTTTCAGCTATCTTGTCAGACCTGGAGAGACCAATAATATTTATTATTATAATAAATTCATTATAATCTCATAATTTTATAAATCTCATGATTTTATAAATCATGAGATTATAAAATCTCATGATTTTATAATCATGAGATTATAAAATGAGGCAGCCTTATTTTGACACCACACAGACAGTGCTGTGAAATGCTCATTATTTTCCCATTTGTTTAGTTCAATAAAAAAATTGAGAAAATATTGGAAATAGGTTTACACCTCATAATGTGACATTCAATGAACACTAAAAGCTTCTGCTCATTGATAACCTCCAAGGAGGAAGAGAAACTACCTTTAGATGTGTTAGAGTTGCCAGAGACTTCCAGGTCTGCCGGTTCCTCGCCATCTGACCTCTCTGTTAAACCAAACAAATCCCAGAATATATGCGACTTGGACAAAATCATCAGGTACAGAGTACATTGAAAAGTTGCATAAATATAACATACATGAGAGAGTAATGATAGAGGACAGTGGCCTCTTAAGGTTCAATATTTATCAGAAATCTACAATCTCATTTTCTTCGCACTTATAAATATTCTTACCTATTGCTGAGGGCAGATCACTGCTTTCAGTGGAGCATCTCCTGGTCACCCCAAATTGGCCTAAACAAAGGTATATTAGAGTATTCAACAGTGTAAGCAGTCAGTGTGTTTGCTTTATACAAGCAATTCAAATGATTAGCTTAACAGTTTAACTTTGTACTAATTTCTTAACAGCACTAAATCAGAAGCTGCTGGTATTGTAATTATCTAATTTTCAGTTAATATTTAGTTTGGCCCCGTTAGCAACACTTTTCAACATTTCTCCTTTTATGGATGAATCCATCATTCAAACACATTTCTATGACCTCCATCTATCCATCAAATGTAAAAAAAAAAAAAAGGTCTTGTAATAGAAACTACACTTATTTGAAAAAAGTTCTTAATGTCACGTAAACCTTTTTATGGTTCCAGGAGGTGTTTTCTCAGGGGATTCAATAATCCCCAAATTCACTAAAGTGTCATGGAAGCACATTTTTCACATGTCCACATCCTGGGCATTGATGGATCTGATATAATCAGTCAACTTAACATCATAAAACCTGGTTTCCAACTTCCAGGTGAGCAAACAAGATGGCAACAGCTTAACCTTGTGGTTCCCTGACAATTATTCTAAAAATCTAATTTGCATTAGATTTTTAGAATATAGTAGAAATATATATAAAACACTAGAGAGTAAGTTAAAATGACTAAGTACAAATCTAAAAATGCACTGCTGTCTTAACAATATATTGTACAAAAGGCAGAAATGAATGCATCTGTGGTTCCTCACCAATTTCTTCTTCTTTGTTGCCACCTGGTGATCTGGAAGATGACGTTTCAGCATCCCTCTCAGCTGAGTCAACCTCTTCCTCAGTGTCTGATCCACTGTCCACAGACATTTTCTCTGGAAAATGAAGTAACAATATCCATCATATGAAATTATGAAACATTGCATATGCTGCCAGCACAATCTTAGCGCTTTTCCTTGTTCTACTACCATTCAAGTGAGCAATTTACAATGTGAAATTATGATTGAATTTCCCAAAGATTAAAACAAGCAAACAAAAAAAAGTACAAGAATTAGAATATGCAATATGAAAAATTGCCTGCTGGGCTACTTCTTCCTACAGTTGTCAATGTCTGACACTCAAACTTTTGTAGATGTCATCTTTTTTTTAATTTACAAAATCAACATCAAAATAAATAAAACGTGCCATGCCAGGGGGTCAAATAAAATCTTCACTAATAAATCAAATCAATTTACCTTGTGGATCAATGCTGATTTCATCCAAGTTTCTTCCTTTGAAGTTGGAGAGCTGTCCTCTTTCTAGTGCCAGCAACACTTTACTGATTTTTGCCAACTGTAATGTCCCTTCAGGCAATCTATAATACTGACGATGAACTCTAATGTCATGGCCGAGGAAGTCAGCTAGGTCATCCATTTCATTGTCCTTTAGGTTCAGAACCTTTGACATGGTGGCCATGTGCTTCCTCAGTTTGGTTGAGGATAATGCTCCTGGGTGTTTTGCTCCACAGTTTTGAGCCATCTCACGAATAATATCCGATCCTCTGAAGTGACTGAGAGTCTGTGGTCTCCCGAACATGTATGGATTCTCATCCAACACTTCACAATCGCGGCGATTTTGGAGAAGCAACTCCATTGATGATGCCATATCAGGAGTGAGGAGAATGGGAACCTTTCGGCCACGTTTGCCTTTTATCTCAATTCGCTGGAAGTGTTTACACAGCTTCTTTTCAAGTTCTGACAAAGCAAGCTCCACATCTGGATGGGTGACAGAGGTATCTCTCAAGGTGAAAGCATTCAGTGGCATCTTGGATACTTCTCCCTCTCTTCTCCGGTTGAATATTATCACCTCACAAAGCGTGATCTTGGCAAGTTCAGCCCAGTTCTTCTTTACAGCTTCTTCCTTCAGGTTCCTCTGGCACTCCATCCTTTTTGTGTCCAGATACTGGTGCATTTTTCCTAACGTCTTCAGCAAAGGGGAATGAGCTGAGGCGCATTCCACTTAGCCTCACTCAAACTCCTAAGGGCATGGGAAGAGACACACTCGCTCCCATCTGGTCTCACAGATTTGTTTGAAAATTCGCACATTGTGAATGGTATTCTCATCGCCTGAGATCATAGCCTCACATTCAAGAACATTTGCCACTTTCTTGAGGTTGTGACCCAACTTGAGTGCTAACGATGGCGTTTTGAAGACATTTGTTCTTTCATTCAAGCCAGCCACTTTCTGAACTGCCTCGATAACATGAGGGAAGTTAGCTGGCACAAAGAAGTCCTTCAGCGCCTCCAACTTGCCATCTTTCTTTCCTTGCAGAACAACTCGGGCGGTCTCACGCATCTTCTGTCGGATGTATTCATGTCTTGTAACATCTTGACCATGTTTGTTGAACAAATGTTCTCCAAATTTCAAGATGCATTTCTCACTTTGGACAACTTTTGCTACGTCATCTTGGTGCATGTCAAGTATTAATTTCCAAAACTGTGCATTGACGCTGTCTGGTACAGGCTCAGCATATTTGCAAATGGTTTGGACTCGAGATGCTCCTGGCTTCAGTCCCTTGACTTTTTGACTGAGGTAACACCTCTGCATATGGCTCCACAAGGATTTCCGCTTGAGGTAACCCTCACAGTTGATGCAATGCAAGTAATCACCAGGTTTTGATGATTTAGTGGATTGTTGGCGGGGAATGAGCATTCCTTTTCCCTCTTTAATGACTTTATTATTATGGGCACGATTTCCTTTGTTTCTTATCAAGGACAACTGCAGCCGTCGTTCTCTAGAACCTATGGGGCATTTCAGTGCACTTTCCACTTCTGGCATATCACTGTGTTTTGCTTCTAGATGACGTGAAATTTTGCTGTAAGGTTTACTACAAAATGCACAATAGTACCTTTATTGTAAACCCTACTGCCATCTCCCCTTCTTCTTCAAGGTCATGACTGTCACATCAAATGAAGAAGATTCTCCAGGATCTTTTGCGGTCAAGGAACTAGAAGTGGTCACACGTATTCTCCTAAGTGGTTGGACTTCCAGAGAAGAAGTATTTTTCCTGGCTCTTTTCTTCCTCTTCTTGAGCTGTTTAATGTCTTCAGAACTGTCACTGTCTTTTAGACTGTCACTCTCAGATTCCTTAGAATCAGGAACATACTCTTCCTCAGTGATGTCAGAACTTGATAGAGACTCTTCTGAGTAGCCAAGCATTTGTTTGTTTAGCTAAAATTATATAAAAAAAACTAAAAATTATATAAAAAAAAGAGATTACTTTCAAATTATTTCTGAAACATATAAACAAATCAGAAGAAGTTAAATATGTACAACTAGTTTTTACATAGTTCATTAAAATTAGAACTATTCCCAATACTAGTATGATTTCTTTTAAATTTTTTGGTGCTTCCATCCATCCGTTTTCTAACACCCTTCTCCCCAGTGGGGTCAGGAGGTGCTGGTGCCTCTCCGGCTAATATTCTGGGTGAGAGGCGGGGTCACTCTGGACAGGTCGCCAGTCTGTCGCAGGGAAACACAGACACAGACAGGACAAACAACCCTGCACACACTGTCACATCTAGGGAGAATTTAGAAAGCCCAATTAACCTGACAGTCATGTTTTTGGACTGTGGGAGGAAGCCAGGGAACCCGGAGAGAACCCGGAGAGAATCCGGAGAGAACCCACGCACACAGGGAAAACATGCAAACTCCATGCAGAAAGACCCTCCCGGGCCGGGAATTGAACCCAGGAACTTCTTGCTGTAACATTGCTGCCACTTTGCAGCCCTTTTTGGTGCTTGTTAGCTCAAATGTTTTTTCCAACATTTTTCAAATTTATCAGCACATGGCGACTAACTGAGTTCTTGGATAGTTTGGTTTAAATACTACAAAAACAGAAACAGAATTTCTAACCTAAGTGAATCTTAACATTAGAAAAAGCAGTAGTACAATTAAAACAGCAAAAAACCAAATACCTCTGAGGTTGGACTATGATATTTATAGATAAACTGATAAACTTACAATCCCAGCAGAACCAACCTTTATGCACAAGGTATCCATTTACTTCTGCCTCATGTTTTAGCTCCTCATGTCTCTCAATTCAGAGCACATGTAAAAAGTTATCACCCTTTTCAGTTACACAAGCAGGGTGACTGAAAATATTGCATATTTCCTGACTCCTGCTCTATTAGGTTTGCAAGTTTCAAACTTAGCCTTTATAATTTTGCATTTGAGTCATTTTGGTGAGCAGTCATATTGTAGTAACTTTTCCTTTTTTGGTTAATTGTCACTTTTATTTCTATTTATCTGCTGTAAGACTGGACCTCAGTAAATTGAAAACATGCATGCTTCTCATTAGCTGTAGCTAGGCTAATGTCCTAGCTAGCCACTCTAGTTAAACACAATTGAAAAAGTTTTTACAGACACGTTTAAACAGCATTTAAAAGTACATCTGACCGAGTGATATGATGGATAATAACTGGGAGTCCATTAAGATAACAATAATCTTACCATTTTCTTTAGCTGGATTGCTCCTCATTCCTCGGATGTTAGCATGAAGGTCTGAATTCCCTCCTTCGGTGCAGGTGTGTGGCAGTCAAAAAGGAGCGCTTGATTTAGGCTCCGGCACAGGCCGGAGTTCCTGCTTGGTTGCAAAAGCAGCTAGCGGAGGCTTACGGCCCAGCCCTGTGTTAATAACTAACACACCTTAACTTTGGCGTCACAACTCGACTGAGCATCAATTAAGTTATAAAACTAGGAAATTAATCAGTTAACTTTTATTATCTCCCAAAGTGTTGCTTCAGGTGATAAAATTATTCTTTGTAATGAACATTTTGTAGGTTCCACCCAGTCAAATCTGCAAAGTTTGAGAGCAAGCTATGGAGGAATGTTGAGGGGGGATGGGCATGGGTGAAGTGGGGACGTCAAATCTCAGGATGTGTGTGAGACGGCAGCCATTACACAGAAACTGGGTGGAGGGCTGTAGTAGGAAAACTATATGTGGATAAATAAATATATGAATGTGAGCCAGTCAACCTGTATGAGTAGCATGCTGATTCTTAATTCCTCTTGTCTCACCATTCTTTATTTTCAACCAAGCATTTTGCATCAAAAGTTCAAACATGCTACACTTTATGGGTCAGTATGTTTGGGGGGATGGGCATGGGTGAAGTGGGGACGTCAAATCTCAGGATGTGTGTGAGACGGCAGCCATTACAGAGAAACTGTACTGCAGATCAGGAAATTATATGTGGATTAATAAATATATAAATTACAATAATTTGCATACTAATTCCTGATTCCTCTTATCCCACCATTCTTTATATTCAACCAAGCATTTTGCATTAAAAGTTCAAACATGCTACACTTTATAGTTCAGCATGTTTCCCATGGGGGGGGGGATGGGCATGGGTGAAGTGGGGACATCAAATCTCAGGATGTGTGTGAGACGGCAGCCATTACAGAGAAACTGGGTGGAGGGCTGCAGTAGGAAAACTATATGTGGATAAATAAATATATGAATGTGAGCCAGTCAACCTGTATGAGTAGCATGGTGATTCTTGATTCCTCTTATCCCACCATTCTTTATCTTCAACCAAGCACTTTGAATTAAAAGTTCAAAAATGCTGTTTTATTGTTTTAACAAATCTAACTCATATGGAGTCAGTCAAACAAATCAAATTCTTCTTTCAGCTATCTTGTCAGACCTGGAGAGACCAAAGGGTACGATGTCACCATTGGCCTTCTTAAGAGCTTGTGGAGCAAACCATTTGAAAAAGATGAGGGGAGTTGAGAAAGACATAATACCAATTTATGCTCAATTATGTTGAGCATAAATGTTATTGAAATACTTACAAGAGGCTGTTAATTGATCTAAATATGAAGTGTTTTATGTGGCATCGGTCAAATCTCAATTTGGTTTTACAGATAATTTCTTCTATCAAGAATATATGAGGCACCTATGAGATCTCACTTGGTTTAGCCCAATCTTAATGTGTTGATTGGAGGCCATTGACAATGTTTGGCCTCAGGAATCTACACCAAGGGCCATGCCTGGTTCCCAAAGAAATTTTTGGGAACTAGGCATGAGACACTTTCGGCCTAACTGACAGTACTACTAGACAGTAACAATCTATCATATTTGAAATTTATTTTTTATTAATCTGACATTGTGTATGGGTAAGCCACTTAAAATGTGGACAACATTTTCTTTACTTATAAAATTAACAGAAATATTTTCTGAGATGACTTCAAAAAATGTAAAAGATAAACATTAATTGGGGTTAGAAAAACTGTTTCACTCCTCACTCCTTCACAAAGCAATCAGATCAACCACAGCAGCTGCTTTTGCTTGTTAATCACAGCAGGAGGCTGACTGACAAGAAGGAGGGTCTAAGCAAAATAAATACACAACAATAGATCTACTATTCACATAACTTTAAATCTGTAACATTAATACATTAGCAAAAAGAAATTAATGTAATTAATAGGCTCCAACATCCCAGCCCCTAATTGTTAGCCTTAGCAAAGTAACAATTACAAAATAATATTCATAGGAGCCTTATATCTAGCAAAAATATTACATAAATTTAATTATGATCTCTAAAATCAATGTTCATATCTTTGCCTATAAATGTTATCTAAAGCCTCTCAACCTTTCTAATGCTTAAAGCAGTCCATAGTAAAGATTAGAAAGTCTTTCATTTCATCCTGTTGCCTCCATTAAAAGACAGAACTTACCTATTGGTCACTGGATGACATTGGCTTTGGGTTTAACCAAAACGCTTCCAACAAAGCCTTTGGCATCCTGAAAAGTCTCCATAACACGGCCCCTTATTCATGCACTCCTTGGCGCCGAATTATCCACAATAACAAGCAGATCTCCAGGGCTGAAGTTCCTGTTTTTGCTTTTCCACTTGCTTCATTCTTGCATGAGTGGGAGATACTCCCTTATCCAACATCTCCAGAAAAGATTTTCAAGATATTGAGCTCGTCTCCATCTTTTTCTGGAATATTGATCTGCTTTTTCAAAGACTCCTAGTGGTGTGGTTGCTTTTAAAATTAGAATTGAGTAGAATAGAATTCAACTTTATTGTCATTGCACTGTCACATGTACAAGCAACGAAATGTAGTTTGCATCTATCCAGAAGTGCTATACATGATCTAAATATTATAAACAGGTGTATGAAGATATAAACAGAATAATATTGATGTGCTATAAATAAAATGTTTTGTACAATATAAATATAAATGAGAGCTATGTACATATACAAATTACACAGATTATACAGAATATACAGGAATATGAAGAATGGATTGTATATATATTAGTTGTTTTATAATACAGGATAAATAATGGGAAATTAGATTTACAGATTATATAAAGATTGTATATAGATCATGTATGTGTGTGAGGGGGAACAGTCCAGGGATGGGGGGGGTACAGTCCTTATAGTTTGTGTCAGGATGCGTTCAGGAGCGTGACAGCTGTGGGACAGAAGCTGTTCCGGTGCCTGGTGGTTCTGGTCCGTAAGCTTCTGTAACGCTCCCAGAGGGCAGGAGAGAGAAGAGTGTGTGTGCAGGGTGAGTCAAGTCCTTGGTGATTTTGCCGGCCCTTTTCAGACACCGCTTCCTGTAGATGTCATTGATGGCAGGGAAGCGATGCCCCGGCGATGTGCTGGGCAGTTTTCACCACCCTTTGCAGCGCCTTCCGGGTCGGAGACAGAGCAGTTCCCGTACCAAACTGTGATGCAGTTGGTGAGGATGCTCTCAATGGTGCAGCGGTAAAAGTTGGTGAGGATCTCTGAGGACAGGTGGTTCTTCCTCAAGGTCCTCATGAAGAAGAGGCGCTGGTGCGCCTTCTTGATGAGTTTGGAGCAGTTGGTCGTCCCAGGTCAGGTCCTCGGAGATGTGGACTCCCAGGAACTTAAAGCTGTTCACACGCTCCACCGCTATTCCCTTGATGTGGATGGGTGGGTGGAGGTCAGCGTTCCTCCTGAAGTCCACGATGAGCTCCTTGGTCTTCTCGGTGTTCAGCTGCAGGTAGTTCTTGTCGCACCACTCAGCCAGACGGTCCACCTCCTCCCTGTAGGCGGCCTCATCGTTGTCTCTGATGAGGCCGATCACCGTGATGTCATCGGCAAACTTGATGATGGCATTAGAGCCATGGACAGGTCTGCAATCGTGGGTGAAGAGAGAGTAGAGGAAGGGACTCATCACACAGCCTTGTGGCACTCCGGTGTTTATGATGATGGTGGATGAGAAGTGATTGTCCAGCCGGACGTGTTGGGGGTCGACTGGTCAGGAAGTCGAGCAACCAGTTGCACATGAGTGAACTGGATGCCGAGGTCTGTGAGTTTGGTAATGAGTTGTGATGGAATGACAGTGTTAAATGCTGAACTAAAGTCTAAGAACAGCATTCTGGCATAAGTGTTCTTGTTGTCTAGGTGAGAAAGAACAGAGTGCAGTGCTATGGAGACTGCATCCTCTGTGCTCCTATTCTGCCTGTATGCAAATTGGTGGGGATCCAGTGTGGGGGGTAGACAGGATCTGAGGTGTGCTAGGACCAGCCGCTCCAAGCACTTGGTGATGATGGGAGTGAGGGCTACCGGACGATAGTCATTGAGTCTGGTCGGGTTGGAATTCTTAGGAATTGGGACGATGGAGGTAGACTTGAAGCAGGTCGGTACCACGGCGCGGGCCAGGTTCAGGTTGAAAATGTCCGTCAGCACTCCTGCCAGCTCCCCAGAGCACGCTCTGAGGACACAACCAGGTATGCCATCAGGACCCGCAGCCTTGTTGGATTTAATCCTGCTCAGAGCCGCTTCTACATCAGAGGAGAGGAGAGTCAGTGGCTGTTGATCTGGGGTGATGGCTGTCTTAGTTGCGGTTGTAGTGTTCCCTCTCTCAAAACGAGCATAGAAGTTGTTAAGCTCGTTGAGGAAGGAGACATCAGCGGAGGCAGTGGAGGTGTTGGAGTTCTTGTAATCTGTGAGAATCTGAAGGCGTTGCCCCCGACATGCGTCGGGGGTTGGAGTTGGAGAAGTGATCCTCCACCTTTCTTTTGTAGTGGTGTTTGGCCTTCTTGATTCTCCTCTTCAGCTCAGCCCTGGCTGCACTGTAGGTCTGTGCATCCCCTGTCCTGAAGGCGATGTTATGGGCCTTCAGCAGGAGACGAACATCTCGGTTCATCTAGGGTTTCTGGTTGGGGTACATGGTGATGCGTTTGTGGATGGTGACATGGTGGTGGAGATGTGGTCCAGTACAGATGAGGCGTACTGATCCAAGTCTGTGTGGTGGAAAGTATTCCAATCTGTATTCCTGGACTGGTCGTGGAGCACAGCGTCTGAGCCCTCTGGCCACACCTTTACTGTCCTCACAGTGGGTTTCACACGTTGGATGAGTGGTGAGTACCGCGGTGTGAGGAACAAGGAGAGATGGTCTGATTGTCCGATGTGGGGGAAGGGCGTCGCCTTGTAAGCTCCAGCCAGATTGGGGACATGGTCCAGGGCTTGTCTCCTCTGGTGTGGCAGGAGACATGCTGGTGGAATCTGGGGAGGACTGTCTTCAAGTTGGAGTGGTTGAAGTCACCCGCAACAATAAAAACAGCCTCGGGGTATTTAGATTGGTGTTTGCTAATGGCCGCATAGAGTTCTTTCATGGCTAGCTTAGCATTAGCATCCGGGGGGGTGTACACACCAGTGAGGATAATCGAAGTGAATTCCCTTGGGAGGTAATAAGGTCTGCATTTGATCATTAAAAACTCCACATTCTGTGAGCAGTGACTCTCGGTAATAGCAGAGTCTGTGCACCAAGCTTTGTTGATATAAATGCACAAACCTCCGCCTCTGGTCTTACCGGAGTCATCTGCTATCCTGTCGGCTCGGTGTTTATGGCGTCCAGTTAACTGGATAGCATTGTCCAGGAGCAGCTGTTGTTTAGCCATGTTTCGGTGAAAACCATGACATTTGAGTCCATAATCTGTCTGTCACTAGTGATAGACAGATGTAACTCGTCCATTTTATTGGCCAGAGAACGGACATTGGCGAGGAAAATGCTCGGTAAAGGGAGCCGGTGTGGTGTTAGCTTTAGCTTAGCTCGCACCCCTCCACGCTTACCCCGCCTTTGTTTGCGTTCTCGTCTCCGCCTACGTGCACTTCCGCCCGGTCGGGAGAAGTGGGCCGCCTCCGGTGTTTTGGAGATCTCTGGGATAAGTCTGAGATCGGCGATAAAAGTGTCAGGATTGTAGCTCCAAGGGTCCAAAAGTTCTTGTCTGCTATAGCACTGCAACGCGGTGCAGTTCTTGAAAAAAAGTCTGGTGAGAAATAAATAAAAACCACTAAATAGCAGGTCCTGGAGAGACACTGAGCCTCGCGTTGTTCATGCGCCGCCATCTTGTAAAGTAAGTAAATGCTTTGGTGGTAGCGGTTCTAAGTCATTGGGGTCATTTGACACTGAAGTTATTGGCCTGTCATTTAGGATGGGTTCCACTTCACATAGTGCTGTTTGCAGGGTTTCATCATCCAGTGTTGGTTCCTTTAGAACAGATGTCTGGGTCTTTTTGATTAAACCTATTAGTCTTTTCTAGACTCCACCATGGTGAGCCCCAAACGGATGTAAAAAATAAAATAAAATCCATTTTATTCCCTCTACTAAAAGAGTGTTTTGGATTTTCTGATGATTTAGCTCTCTTAATGCTTCTTGTAGTTCCTTTTATTCTCCCACAAAGTTTAATAACCACTACTCCCCAATGCCTTAATGGGATATTGACCAAGTTTGAAGCAGATAGCTCAAAATCCCTAAGAGAAGTTTGCTAAAGATTGACAAGTATGAAAAGTCAAAATTCCTATAAATGACCCTTTGAACCAAAATGGCTGACTTTTTGTTGGGGTTAGGGTATCTTAGAGGCTTCTTTTCTTGTTTCATTGGCTCCACTGATGTACCAAATTTCGGCTCTCTATGATTTGCTAGTTAGCCTATCTCACCTTAGGAGTGCTGTAAAGCCATTTGTCCATGCCCACTTTCAATTCCATTAAAATACTAAAATTTTACTTTGGGCACAATTTTAAGCTAAGTTTGAGTTTTCTAATAATTGTAGGCATTCAAATTAGAAATTATTTTTTGAGTTTCAACAGGCCTTCACAGCGCTTAGCTGCTCAAGGCTAATTACAATAAATTAAATAAAAAAGTAAATACTGGTAAACGTCACTTTGAATTAAAATAAAATAAATTACATAGAAATACTCTGTTAATCCCAACACTGTAAGAAATTAAGTTTAAAAAGTTAGATTTTTAAAGTTAACCTTTAATTTGGCCATTAAATTGCAAAACTCATTCTGACCAATAGGGGGGGCTAGAGAGTGGGGGAAAGTGACGCACTCTTCCGGAACACATAGTCTAAAGGGGACTGCAGTACCCGAGTGTGTCCACTAGGAGCGCATGCATTACACACTCACACAAATTTTGTCTTGAAATGAAGTTCATGGGGACTTCCTAGAAAACTTCACGGGGCATATCTATACATCATTTCCTGCTGTAATACGGGGTTGTGCTGGTGGGGACCCGAAATTAGGTCCCCACGGGAAAACTGGTCCTGACGTTCGCGGATAGACTCAGGTCAAAGTCCTGACGCTCGGGGAAAAACAAGAACACACACACACACGCGCACGTGCACACACACACACGCGCAACACACACACACACACACACACTCACACACACACACACACACACACACAACACACACACACACACACACATACACACACACATAAACAGACACACACACACACGCACGCACACACACACACACACACACAAAAACACACACACACACAGCACACACACACGCACGCACACACACACACATACACACACACATAAACACACACACACACACACGCACACACACGCACGCACACACACACACACACATGTACACAAAAACACACACACACACACAAACTTTTACATTTATTGTAATAATTTTTCTAACCATACAATATTCAGATTATATCTGGTTTTACTTACATATTTTGCAAAAGTGTTAACCCTGTCTGTCATATTACTAATTTTGTCCTTTAAACCAGTGGTTCTCAAATGGGGGTACGCGTACCCCTGGGGGTACGTGAAGGTACTGCAGGGGGTACGTGAAGCTTTTCAAAATATCAAAAAAATCAGTAGGCTCCTCATAATAAGTCTTGGGAAAAATTATTTTGTAAAAAGTTCGATAAAATATCAATGTGTGTTCATGCACTGAATTTTATATTCAGTATTTAGTTTCAATATCCTTTAAAATAAAATGGACCCCCCCACCAAGTTAGTTTGACCCACGGACCCAGCGCACTCGTCAACGACCTGTCGTCATCATTACACTGTTACCATGGAGACGTGGCTAAAGCGAAGCAGCAATGCTGCCGAAAGTACAGATAAAGGAGAAAAGAAGGCAAAACCAGAGCCGACCAAGTACAGAAAGTACATGGAAAAGTTTGTTTCAATGGGATTTACGACCATGATCTCTGACCCCCCCGTGTTTTTTTGCGGGGAGAAATTAGCCAACGCTAGCATGAAGCCGGCACACCTCCAGCGGCATCTCACCACAAAACATGGATGTCACGTTGGTAAGCCACCGGAGTTCTTCAGGAGAAAACTTTCTGAGTTCAAGTCATCCCAACCCACAATGCGAAAAGCCTCCACTACATCGTGGCTAAAGCTAAAAAACCGTTCACCACAGCGGAAGACCTGCTGCTCCCCGCTGCTGTTGTACTGGCCGAAACTATGCTGGACAAAAAATCAGCGGATACATTAAAAACTGTGCCTCTGTCTAATGACACCGTTTGCCGCAGAATAGATAACATGGGCACAGAGATTGTCGAACAAGTTGTGGGGAAAGTTGGCGACTCATTTTCACTGCAGCTGGATGAATCCACAGATGTGAGTGGAAATGCGCAACTTGTTGCATTTGTAAGATATGTGGTGGTACCGGTGTGATTTAAAAGAACTGTATTTAAGATAAAATTGTAATAATTCTTCCTAAAAGTTACCTCTAAGGCACACAGGCCCGCTACAGATGAGGCTTGAGACAATCTCACCAATTTCAATAATTTTATTACACTATTTCATTTTAATCAATAAAATACTATATGTTAAAACCACTCACATATTTAAATAACAGTGACAGCTCAAGTCAAGGGTGGCAGTGCAGTTCAGGGTAGTGACCTAAATAAAAAGAAACACAGCAAACAAAACAACAAAACTAAAGAAAATTGTGCAACAAATTAAAAGAATACCACCACCCAAGTCCACCACCAACACCACGAACTGGCCTTTCCTGTCAAGATAAAAGACATTCACATTATACGAGTCATTTCATAATTGTCGCTCAGTCCACAATCAATCAGCAGCAATTGTCCAATTAGGGATCCGTCCCTGGGATGTCACGCCACAGACGCCACTCAAGAGTGGCACCAGCAGAGTCCGCCCAAGCTGGTCACCAGTCCGAATCCAGCCAAGCTGGACAAAGGGCAGGGGGTCAGGTTTGCGCTGACCACGACGACTGACAGAAAGCCAGCAACCAGGGCGACAGATGGACTGCCGACGACGGACAACCAATATAACAGCGGACCATCAACCAGGAACCACAGGGCAACAGGCAAACAGCCGGCCAAGGACAAACAGCAGCGTCTAGCAAACACAAATGTCAAACATCGAATCTAAAAAATATGCAAATAATGAGCTTTTCACTTACCACAAGCTCTATATGTAGTGCCTCTGGCTGGGAGGAGGATCAGGCAATTTGCACGGGCCGCCTAGGTGTACAGTTCAAGCTAAGTGAAGGCTAGGCTAACAAACAAGTATATGAGCGGCATCTTACCAGTAGAAGGAGCAATCAGTTTGCATCCGTCAAGCACACAGTGTGTGGCTGGCGCTGCACAACAACAGAGGTCTAAAACCGGAAACACATGTTGACCAGGTGAGGGAGGGCCCTTTATGTACACAAACAGCGCCACAGCCAATTAAATGCCAGCACTTGTGTGGTGCGTTCAAAGCCCCCCAGGGCATACTGCCACATTCCACCCCCCCAAACTGCATCGGCGTCCCGACGATGATCTAATCTTAACACCAAGGTCGAAATACAGCAGACATAGTACTGGATGAAGGAATTTCCCTTACTGCTGGCCTTGGAAGATGATGAGGATTATGATGCTGGCCAGCAGTTGATCGTGATGATTTACGCACAGATGCCTCACTAGGACCAGGCTCTGCTGCTGGTTCAACTGGTACTGAGGTAGGTTGATTTATGGTCACACCTGAAGGAGTCACAGCAGGTTCAGAAGCCCTAGGACCAGCACCAGAAACCACAGCTGCAGGTGGGGCAGATGTCACCGGCTCCTGAGGCCATGGCCTCAAGAACAAATCGCCCTCAAAAGACAGCTCACCATCTGAAATGGAATGATGCTCAGGAGATGCAACCTCAACAGGAACTGGAATAGGTGCATCGGCCCCAATCAGAACCTTCAGCAAGGAGCGATGTACCCTTCTGACGCTGGTCTGGTCATGAAGTGGTGCCACTGAGTACACTACACCATCTTCCTTTGGGACTTGAATAACTATATGCTTTACTGAACTCCACAAATCCTGAGTTTTCTGACGACCTTTACTCCCCAAATTTCGGATCAACACAAGCTGGCCCTCCTTAAGAGGGGCTTCTGTAATGTTTTTATCATGATTCTCTTTTCTACGTCCTGCAGACGATCTCAGTTTTTCTCTCGCGCCCTCAAACGCTATTTGCAAGCGGGTCTGGTGTTCTTTGACCCACTCATGAACAGTTCCTGCAACTGGGTCTTGAATTCTTCCTAACAAGAAGTCAACTGGAAGACGTGGTTCTTGACCAAATATTAGGAAAAATGGTGACTCACCAGTTGATTGATGAGGGGTGGTGTTATATGCATAAAGCAACTGGGGCAAGCAAGCAGTCCAGTCACGTTTCCGGGACATGGGTAACGTCCTCAACAGATTGTGAAGCGTCCCTATTGAAACGTTCACATTGCCCGTTACCAGCTGGGTGATAAGGCGTGGTACGAGATTTAATAATGCCATACAGACTGCAAAGCTGCTGAATCAAAGTGCTTTCAAAATTGCGGCCCTGGTCTGAATGGATTCGTGCTGGTACACCAAATTTTGCAAACCATTCAGTGACCAGGACCCATGCTACAGTTGATGCACGCTGATCCCTAGTTGGGACAGCCAATGTATACTTAGAAAAAACATCAGTCATTACCAGTACATTTTCTAGCCCAGATGGAGTTGGCTCTAACAAAGTAAAATCAATTGCTAAAATTTCATTAGGTTTTGATGCAAGCAAATGGCCCAAGAAGCCACGAGCAGGTGGCTGACTATCCTTGGCAACCTGGCACCGCTCACAGGTTTTACACCAGTCTGCTACCTCTTTTGACATACCTGGCCAATAGCATCGAGACCGTAGCAAAGCTAAGGTCCGTTCCACTCCCTGGTGCCCATGCTCCTGATGGACCCTCGTCAGGATTTCCTTGGTCAGGGCCTTTGGCAGGAGAAGTTGGTGTACTGTCCCACCACCATCTGAGCGGAACACTCGCCGATGCATTAACCCATCTATCTCAGTCAGGCGATCCCACTGGCTGAGCAATGCAAGAGCAGATTGTGAAAGCCCTTGCCGCTCAGTACGATTTGGCCGCTCTTTCCTCTGCCAGAAGGAAAGAACCTCTTGAAGGACTGGATCAGCCTGCTGGAGGACACGGAGATCATCAGGGGCAATAGAGGGGAAGACAGTTATAGAGGATTGGATAATTTGTTCCTGCTCGCTCTGCACAGCTTGCTGTAAGGGCTGAGGAACAAGAGTACCTGAAACCAAAGTAGTCACTTCCGAGGGAGCCGGCCAAGGCCGGCGAGACAAAGCATCAGCATTTTGATTAGACTTAGCAGGCCTATACTTCAACTCAAAGTCAAAAGAAGCAAGCTGGGCAGCCCAGCGCTGCTCCACTGCTCCAAGCTTTGCTGAATCCAAATGGCTCAAAGGATTATTGTCTGTATAGACAATACACCTGTGGCCCAAAAAGGTAATCTCTAAATTTTTTCTGTCATTGCCCATTTCAGGCCCAACAGCTCCAATTTCATTGAGCTGTAATTTGACATATTTCGCTCACCAGGTCTTAACCCACGGCTAGCAAAAGCAATGGGTCTTATCTTCCCCTCTTGTTCTTGCGACAAGACTGCTCCCAACCCACTGTGACTTGCGTCCACTTCTAAAATGAAAGGAAGGGAAAAATCTGCATAAGCAAGGACTGGAGTAGAAGTGAGCTTGGCTTTAATAGCCTCAAAGCTCTGCTGGCACTCCTCAGTCCAATCTCCCACAGTACTCTGGGCAGCCTTCTTTTTAGACCCTTTACCAGTCAGCTCTGCTGCTCTACGATGTAAGGGGGCAGCCATCTTAGCAAAACCTTCTACAAATCTCCGGTAGTAGCTAGCGAACCCCAAAAAGGAACGCAACTCAGTGGCCGTGGTGGGCACAGGCCAATTTGCTACCACCTCAATTTTAGCAGGATCAGTAGCTACTCCCTGGTCAGAAATTACATGGCCCAGGTAGTGCACCTCCTGCTGGAAGAAGCGGCATTTACTCAGCTTAGCTTTAAGGCCCTCCTTCTGAAGCCGGCCCAACACCACATCCAGCCTCTCAAGATGTTGCTGTACAGAGGATGAAAACACAACAATATCATCTAAATACAGCAAGAGGGATTGGCATTGCTGATCACCAAAAATGCGCTGCATCAAACGTTGGAACGTGCTCGGGGCATTGCATAAGCCGAAAGGCATGCGATTCCACTCGAAAAGCCCGAAAGGTGTGCAGAAAGCGGTTTTATGGCGATCACTTGCCGTGACAGGAACCTGATTATAACCACGGGCCAAGTCCATCGTGGAAAACCACCGAGCCCCTGTCAAAGCATCGAGCGACTCTTCAATGCGAGGAAGTGGAAAAGCGTCCTTCCGTGTCTTGATGTTAAGTTGACGGTAATCGACACAAAGCCTAATGCTGCCATCCTTTTTCCGAACAAGCACAATTGGCGATGCATAGGGGCTGGAGCTTTCTTTAATGACATTAGCTGCCAAAAGTTGATTTATGTGCTCCTTCACCAGTTCATACTCTGATGGAGGGATTCGACGATAACGCTGTCGAACAGGGATGTCATCAAGAAGGGGAATGTCATGGCTGATCAGGTTGGTGCAACCCAAATCCTGATCATTAGTGGCGAACACAGAAGCGTATTTACCCAACAGTGCTCGCACCTGATCTTGTTCCTCTGCAGACAAAGATGATAAATCAATTGTCTCGATCCCATCTGAGGCAGGAGCAGCAGCTGTTTGGGAAGACACATTTACAAATAGTGGGACTTCGGTTACACCCGCTGGAAGACTCACCACGCGAACACTATTTAAAGTTCCCACTGTAGTACGGGGGTAAAGCAACACATCTGTGTGGGCCCACATTTACCACTGGGACATAAGCAGTCCCCCCGGAGAACCTGAACTAGAGCAGGAGATGCTAACAAACCAGCTGGTAAGCCAGATTCCAATGGTTCAAACAATACAGTAGTGCCTGAGTATTTCTCACAGCAGGTGGTAGGCACAATCTTCATTACACCTCCTGGGATACGGCAAGCCCTCCTTCCTCGCACCCGCACCTTACTAGGCTGCTTAGAGATGTCCTGCATTTCTGCTGCATGACATTTCTGTAAGGCATTAACCAAGGGCTTGGGAGATGCTGCAACAGGGATAGTATTAAACAGGGCATGACCGTGCTGTCCAAATAGCTCTTTGTAACACCTATTTATGACATTCATCCCCAACACACCAGGAGCGGAAGCTGAACCACCATCGGGAGGATTCCTCACCACCAACACCCCCACAGTGGGGCATCAACTTCCCACACAGTTCAATAGATACTTCCAAATACCCAATGTAAGGAATAGGGAGACCGTTGGCTGCTTTTAGCTGTAACCAGTGACAAGCTCTCAAACGCTCTTCGCCCCAGGGCTCAAAGAACTTAATAAAAAAACTCTCTGTAATAGTGGACACCATTGAACCAGTGTCAACCAGACAAGGCACCTTTACTCCAGCCATGTTCACTTCAATATGTGGGCAAGAAGCAATTAATGTAGGTGCATCTGCCGAACACAAACCACTAGTTGAGCCTATAGAAGCCCCACCCGAGCTGTGGCTCTGCAACGCGGTGGGTGCTAGTTTTTCCGAAGGCTGATTCCCCTGATGTGACCCTGACAAAAATGGCTGATGGAAGGCAACATGTGACCGCCCCCCCACACTCCCTAGCAATATGTCCAGGCTGTTGGCACCGTCGACATATAATGGGACGGCGACGTGGAGAGCGGCTGCGCTCTTTGGCAGTTTGGAGGAGGGTAATGCTTTGAGTAAGCCGATTAAGCTGTTCCTGTTGCTGTTTTAAAAGCTCTTTTAATTCATTGACCTCACCATGAGTGGGGCTAGCAGTAGCTGGTGACCCACCATGGACAGCAAACTGAAAACTGGGCGCTGAAGGCAGAGAATTACTCCGGCCTCTCGTACTAGCTGGCAAACCCTCTAATTCCCACCTCATTGCCTCACCTCTAACATCAAGCAATGTTGCTGCCGGTTTCAGACGTACATATTGTTTTAGCGCACGACGAAGCGCACCATCAAGGACGTATTCTATGAACTGGTCACGCAAGAGAACTTCAGCATTAGGCATATCCCTAGGTGCTTGTGCTTTTACTTTCTCCATGAGGCTCATCAATGCAAGGGAGAACTCTTGCAATGTTTTCCCCCTCTAATTGCTTTCTGGAGAAAAAAGGCCTCCTGTAATGCAACATGTGACTCATTGCATCCATAAAGCTCCTTGAGGATAGAAATAATTTTTGCCGGATCCCCTCTTTCCTGACTAGACCGATATTTAATCTCATCCCTAGCCTCTCCTTCTAAATGGTCATACAAAAAGAAAGCCTGATCTGCTACTGACAAATTTCGAGCCCGCATACACGCTTGTACTTCCTCAACCCATTCGCTCACACTAATCCCCATCCTTCCCCTAAACATAGGACACTTCCGGTCACGTGGGATAAACACCAACCTGTCTGTTACTTGGACGGTGGGGGGTGCAGAGGCTGAAGACGGCCCAGCACTAGAGCTAGATGTGGAAGGTGAATGCTCTGTACGCAGCTTTTCATTGTCAGCCTTTAACTGAGCAACCAGGTTCCTCAATTCCAGTAGGTCTTCCTCCATGACTACAAATGACCAGCTTAAAAAAAGTTAACCGCTGCTGTTTGTCCTTAGCACACCAAAAAAATAAAAAATTACTGATTGATCATCAATGGCACAACATACAATGAAACAGTGAAAAAGTCTCAGCCTCAAAACTGTAAAAGAACTGCTCACAGCGCCAAATGTGGTGGTACCGGTGTGATTTAAAAGAACTGTATTTAAGATAAAATTGTAATAATTCTTCCTAAAAGTTACCTCTAAGGCACACAGGCCCGCTACAGATGAGGCTTGAGACAATCTCACCAATTTCAATAATTTTATTACACTATTTCATTTTAATCAATAAAATACTATATGTTAAAACCACTCACATATTTAAATAACAGTGACAGCTCAAGTCAAGGGTGGCAGTGCAGTTCAGGGTAGTGACCTAAATAAAAAGAAACACAGCAAACAAAACAACAAAACTAAAGAAAATTGTGCAACAAATTAAAAGAATACCACCACCCAAGTCCACCACCAACACCACGAACTGGCCTTTCCTGTCAAGATAAAAGACATTCACATTATACGAGTCATTTCATAATTGTCGTTCAGTCCACAATCAATCAGCAGCAATTGTCCAATTAGGGATCCGTCCTGGGATGTCACGCCACAGACGCCACTCAAGAGTGGCACCAGCAGAGTCCGTCCAAGCTGGTCACCAGTCCGAACCAGCCAAGCTGGACAAAGGGCAGGGGTCAGGTTCACGCTGACCACGACGACTGACAGAAAGCCAGCAACCAGGGCGACAGATGGACTGCCGACGACGGACAACCAATATAACAGCGGACCATCAACCAGGAACCACAGGGCAACAGGCAAACAGCCGGCCAAGGACAAACAGCAGCGTCTAGCAAACACAAATGTCAAACATCGAATCTAAAAATATGCAAATAATGAGCTTTTCACTTACCGCAAGCTCTATATGTAGTGCCTCTGGCTGGGAGGAGGATCAGGCAATTTGCACGGGCCGCCTAGGTGTACAGTTCAAGCTAAGTGAAGGCTAGGCTAACAAACAAGTATATGAGCGGCATCTTACCAGTAGAAGGAGCAATCAGTTTGCATCCGTCAAGCACACAGTGTGTGGCTGGCGCTGCACAACAACAGAGGTCTAAAACCGGAAACACATGTTGACCAGGTGAGGGAGGGCCCTTTATATACACAAACAGCGCCACAGCCAATTAAATGCCAGCACTTGTGTGGTACGTTCAAAGCCCCCAGGGCATACTGCCACAGATATATTGACCCGGACGACATCTGTGAACACATTCTGCAAAGAAATGGAGGGGCGAACAACCGCAGAGGACATTTTTAATGTCGTTAACATGTTTTTCACTGAAAACACCATCAGCTGAAAATCCTGCAGCAGTCTGCACAGATGCATCTTTCAGTTTTGACTGGTTTTATGCCTTCCTGGTGGTCACTGTCTTCTGTTTTTCTTTTTTGTTTCTACATGCAATGTTTGCAATATGGATGTTTTAATAAATCAGACAGTGATTTTACAGCACTGTACCTCTTTTTTCTTCCAAAAATGTTTTGCTGTGTCAGGGGGTACTTGACTAAAAATATATTTTTAAAGGGGTACATCACTGAAAAAAGTTTGAGAACCACTGCTTTAAACATTAGCAACCATTGTCAATTCTTGTTCCCACATTTCATTTTCAGATAGTGAAAATATTTCTATTAATTTTGAAGGAATAAAATTAACCAAAACTTTGCTTAAAAAGATAAAACAACTGTAATGAGAGTAATCTCTAGTGGCGTAGAACTGGTTGGTGTAGAACCGGGTGGTGTCTCTATCTTCCTGGTTCTAGGAAGAACTCCAGCAGCAGCTCTGGAACATTGCTTTGTCAGTCAGAGCAGTGAAGGGTTAGGGTTAGACGCTGCAGGAATCAAAGCCACTAAAGAAAAACGCCTGGACGACTTTCTCTGATCTCAAGTCCTCTGGTCCTGGAAATGTTCTGCAGCTGGTAGACAAACAACGTGAAACAAGATTGCATCATTAAGTAGAAAATACTGGAAGGAGGACGTGCAAATGTAATGACTTACCTCCTACAATGTGATTCGCCGGAACTAGATTGTGTTGGATTGAAATAGTTGTTGAGAGAAAAATTTTGATTGACCATTAAAAAGGTTTTTACTGTTATGCTGTACCATGTTGTATAGTGATTTCAATGAATTGTGTTTGTATTATTATATCTGAAATAAAGACTTGTAACTTTTATTTATGGGTGACATTCAGCATGACAAATCCTGATTTAAACAGAACCGTCTGTGCAACTGTTTCTCCTGTAATCAGTAAATCTTTGTTAAAAACTCTTGGAGCTTGATTGACAGATTCCAAAATATGACCAGTAAATTGTACAAGGAAATAAATGTATGTGTCGTAAACGGTTGTTTTACAAACATTGTTTTAACTCATATTTTTGTTGATTACAGCTTTTGGACTTAGCAGCTTTTGCTACCATAGATCATAATATTCTTTTCTTTTTGTGGAAAGATCATGTTTTTATTGAAGATGCAGTTCTGCCCTGGTTCATGTCACACCTGACAGGCAGGAGCTTCTCAGTGACTTT
Organism: Poeciliopsis gracilis; assembly: GCA_911649635.1. Taxonomy (NCBI): domain Eukaryota; kingdom Metazoa; phylum Chordata; class Actinopteri; order Cyprinodontiformes; family Poeciliidae; genus Poeciliopsis; species Poeciliopsis gracilis. The sequence goes on from CAJVRI010001518.1 coordinate 43,869, forward strand.
CATTTGGTTTTTTCTCTGCAGCAGCAACTCTGCATCTTTGTGTTTGCATTTGGTGTACTAGAATTATAAATTCATCCTGCAGCTGAAAATCTCAAACGGAGAATATTTATCATCTATTTTTATTTTCTTAGATGTTCCAGATATTTGAGCAATGTCTTCTGTAATTATTTCTGTTTCTATCCAGTGACCGCAATCATCCTTTGCACTATGGATATTATTCCAAAACTTTGTTTTTTTCATTTTACTATCTGTGAAATTATAACTTTATGATATGATGCCATGGTAGTGATTCATCTAAGAGGCTTTAAGTGACATTTAAAGATTTTTTACTAAGAACGAATTATTTCCACTATTTCTGCCTTCAGTCTGCTCTAAACCTGTCCAGCAGAACCGCTCACATGGCACAGATGAACTCAGACTCTCACACAAACCTTTAAAAACAATCGCTCAACCTACCTGTCTAAACTGAGACTCTCTTGAAGTTGAATGTATGAACAAAAGGATTGAATTTCAGAATCTCTCTATAACCATATCTCACCACTTCTGATTTATGCAAAAGCAGAACCACCTTTCCAAAAACCTACAGCTTGGGCGGATATTCAGTCTCATTTTAAACCCTTGAGAATAAGTAGAAGACCCGCCCACTGGGGATTCCTGCGAATCAGTGCAGGAATCCCCAGCTGTGTGTGAGAAGCAGCTTGAGAGAGCAGAAGGAACGAAGCTTCCCTCGATCAGAAGCGGTGGCTTCATTTCTGCCGTTCCCACAGCGATCAAAACACTGCATAACCACACTTCCACCTCATTTGCCTTAAACTCTTTAAAGGGCAAAAACCCTTTAAAGGAAACGCTTTTACCTTTAAACAGTTGCAAACACATTAGTGATGTGTTGAGCAGCACATCACTAATGTATATGCAAATGTTGATGGTCAGGACTTACAGTTTATTCTATTTGCTATTTTATTGGTCAATTTGGGAAGCATTTTGGTCTCTACTCTAGATTTAATGTACCATAGAAAGACATTTGAAATTGAAAGGTTAAAACATTGAAAAAATGCTTGAACAGATCGTTTTATGAATTTATGTGAACTGTTTAACAAACACTATTCAATATGAAAAGAAAACTTAACGGCACATAAAAAAACAATCACAAAAACTGATCATATCTTGAATTTAATTGGCAAACTGAGATGTTTCTTGCACAGTGGTCTTACTGTGGCTATTGAAGTGTGTCTTTTCATTAAATCTTTGACATTGGTTGTCCACTGTGTGGACTCTCTGGTGTGTTTTTAAACTGCTCTTATGGCTAAATGTTTGTGCACAAGTATCACAGCCAAACGGTTTCTCTCCTGTATGGATTCTCATGTGTGTATTTAAATTGATCTTTGGTTAAACGTCTGTCCACAGACATCACAGCCAAACGGTTTCTCTCCTGTATGGATTCGATGATGTGTGTTTAAGTTGGTCTTATGGCTAAATGTTTGTCCACAAACATCACACCCGAATGGTTTGTCTCCTGTATGTGTTCTCCGGTGTGTGTTTAAATGTGCCTTTCGGCTGAACCTTTGTCCACAAACATCACAACCAAAAGGTTTTCTCCCCTGCATGGATTCTCATGTGTGTGTTCAAATTGATCTTTTGACTAAATTTTTTGAGCACAAACGTGACACCTGAACGGTTTGTCTCCTGTGTGAGTTTTCATGTGTGTGTTTAGGTTGGTCTTGTGGCTAAAAGTCTGTCCACAAATGTCGCATCCAAACGGTTTCTCACCAGTGTGGATTCTCATGTGTGTGCTTACATGCGACTTCCGACTAAATACCTGACCACAGATATCACAGCCAAATGGCTTCTCCCCCGTGTGAATCGTCATGTGTGTGTCAAGATGTATTTTTAACCGAAAGTTTTGTCCACAAACATCACAGCAAAAAGGTTTCTCTCCTGTGTGAACTCTTACATGTCTGTTTAAATCTGTCCTTAGTTTAAACTGTTTTGAACAAAAATCACAAAAAAAAGGTTTCTGCACACGGTTGGAGTCATCCTCCTCATCCTCATTACTGACTTCAGTCTCTGAAGAGGAGCAAGTCTCTACAGAAATGTTTCCCTTCAGGCTCCTGCACAACTCTGCTCCTCCATGGACACCTTGATCAGTTTCAGCTTTCATCGGCTCTGCTGTGCTGCTGCTGCTGCTGCTGCTGCTGCTTGCAACGTCTCTGTCCACAATTTGTTGATGTTGAAAAGGAGCGTTGTCTTCATCTTCACTCTTAATGAGAACTGCAGTGATTTTGTCCTTCCCTTTGAGCTTTTCTTCCAGACCAATCCCGAGTTCTTCCAGTTCTTCCTTGACGAGGGAAGACTGGTGGGTAACAGCGACATTATTTTCTTCTGGAGCTTCTTTTTTAATTACAATTCTCTGTTGAACATCTGCAGGAACCTCTGAAACACAAAGCAGGAACATTGATTTTTAATGCTTGATCTGAAACAACTCAAACATAGAAAATGGGACTGAACAGGAAAGGTCAGACTTGATGAAGTAAACCTCAATGGTTATTTCAACAGTACTAGAGATGTCAAGAACAAGAACAAAGTTCATTCTGACGTTGATATTTCATACACAAAAACTCAAATGGAAACTGTTGGTAAGTCCTCATAGGTCAGTCCCACTGCAGCATTTGTAAAATGTTGATTGTCAGACACTAAGGATGAACAATAATAATCTCAGCCATTCCTCTTATCTGTAGTGAGAAAATACTGCTGTAAAATCCACAGATGCTGCAGAAGACTCTGCTGCATGCATGGGGAGAACACGATGGAATACAAGACAATCTTAAAACAAAAAGACATTTTTCTGCCACACCCATCCATTGCACATGAATACAGGTCACTGAGGCATTGGCTGCTCAGTGAGCTCATTCTGTTTGGGGCTTTGGTTATTTTAACATTATAAATCCAGGACAGAGCAAAAGTTTGGACAAACCTTTTCATTCAATGAGTTTCCTTTATTTTCATGACTATTGACATTGCAGATTCACTCTGAAAGCATCAAACTATGAATTAACACATGTGGAAATATGTGCTAAAGAAAAAGTGTAAAACTGAAAATACGCCTTATACTGTATATATTACTGTATATATATTGCAGTTTCTTCAGAGTAGCCAGGTTTGCTGTGTCACTGCTCTGCTTCCTCTTGCTGAGCTTCCAGACGTCGTCGCCTCAAACGGTTTTCACTCCACAGGTTGATTAGTGGATTTCTTCTTGCCTTATAAACAGTCATGAAAATAAAGGAAACTCTTTGAATCAGAAGGTTGTGTCCAAACTTTTGCTCTGTACTGGATATATATTCACACAAATGGTGCAAATTGAAAATATAATTGGAAAAATAAAGACTAGAGTTCTAAAAATGTCCATAAAGAAAAAAATAATTTGATGTGCTTTGACAAAAGAGCAAGAACCCTGTCAGATGAGAAAGGAGAAGATGATCTATAGATCTGCCTCTTAGCAGATGGGAACCAGAGGCTTGAAGATTCTGTTGGTCGGGTTGGGGTTCTCCACTTGAGCCCTGGGGATGGTTTTCAATCAGCTCCAGATCTGGAGGAAGCAACCCAGGACGAGGCGCTGGGGACCGAGTTGGGTTGTCCTCAGTTGGGTTGTCCTCAACCCAACTGGAGACAGAATACAGAGCACCACTATGGAGCTCAGGAGACTGAACCATGGAGCTCGAGGTGCAGCCGGGGATCAGGAGCAAGCAGTGACCAGTTCTACAGCAGTGAGCTGACAAACTGAGGGTACAGCTACAGTGGAATGAGAGGTCATGGGTGAAAACGGGGAGGCTACTGCTAGAAAACTGGTGTGGAGAACCAGCTTTAATGTTCAGAGTCATGGAGGGTCAAAGGGAGGCAGTCCCGGCTTAGGTGGAGGATTCTTACCAGACATTTCTGTCAGAGCTGCTGATGGTCCCATTTCGCCTCCCCCAACAATTCAAGCCCAGGGAAGAAAGGTGATGGTTCTAGTGGACCGTTCATGGACAGCATGGTCCAGCCACTGTGTCCACTTAGGTTTGAATTTATTTGAAGTGATCAAAATCTGGGGAAAAATGTAGGTCTGCTGGGACCGGTTAGCATTATTACCATTATTACCAGTCCGGTTGACTCGTTCATTTTGTCATGTTGCATGTATTTTAAATTGACCCAAATGCAGTTATATAGAGGCAAGTGATTTTGAATTTTTAATGAAAAATAATGAGGAAAAACAAACTTATAAAAACATGGGAAATCAGAATCGAACAAAGTAATCCCAAACAAAAAGGTCAGCCAGAAGACATGAGGAGGAACCAACAGAGGAACCAGCAGAGGAACCAGCAGAGGAACCAACAGAGGAACCAGCAGAGGAACCAGCAGAGGAACCAGCAGAGGAACCAACAGAGGAACCAACAGAGGAACCAGCAGAGGAACCAACAGAGGAACCAACAGAGGAACCAGCAGAGGAACCAACAGAGGAACCAACAGAGGAACCAACAGAGGAACCAACAGAGGAACCAGCAGAGGAACCAACAGAGGAACCAGCAGAGCAGAGAAAAAGGTGAGATTAAGTACTGGAACAATGGAGCTGAGCTGATTGGCTAACTGACTGCAGACGTGAGGGGAGCACAAAGAAAACTACAAAATAAATCTAGCAGAAACGCAAACTAAACAAAATAAAACCAGACTAAATAAGAATTAGAAATAAGCTTAATGTAGGATCCCAGAGAAAGGACTGAACTAAAGAAAAACAGGAACAAGAGAGATTTAACCAAAGTAAGAAACAAATATCAAATAATAATGAAACTTATTATTTCATTACAATTTCATTACATTTAACCTTTTTAAATGGTATTGTTGGAGAGAACAAAGCAAGCCTTTCATTGTAAAAGGAAACATGATTCTACTGTGTCTGATAATCAAACTTGAACCCATTCTGGTTTTCCTAGATCTGAGTTGTGGCTCTGAGGCCAGAACTGAGATCAATTGGATCTAAACAACTCCAGTTATTTGAGTACCTCGATTGTTAAAATTCCTTGAGGACAGTTGATCTGCCTCGAAGCTTTGTTAACTGGGGCCTCCCCATAGCAATGCATAGCAGGAACCTATTGTTCAACACACAATACAATGTCTCTGTATTTATTGTTCTTCCTTAACCGTTAGTGCGGCTGGTTCCGCTGCATGCACCCCATAAAAGCGGCATCAGAACATGCAGCTCAATCTTGAGAAGGGAACTATTACTTTAAGTGGGATTTGGAATTACCACGGCAACATAATTTGCAAAAAATAACACCCCAAATTCCCAATGAAGTCAATGGAACAAGAAAAAGAAATCCTAAAATACCCTGTTCCAGAAATCTCTGTCGTCATAAACTCACCTAGAAATGCCATTGAAATTTGACTTTGTAGAGACGTCTGTGTCTCTTAGCATAACATCCAGTTTTCATCTAAAGGTTGCAGGACAGCAGATCTTGAGGCCTGGAGTTCCACACCCCTGATATAGATTATTGTTGTTCTGGTTCCCAGTTTAACTCACCAATGATGTTCCAGAGGCTGCAGTCTCTCTCATCGGTTTTTCCTGACAGCAACAGATATTTTGTTCCAGCCTGAGTTTCTGCAAGGCAGCAGTGAAATGTTGTTTTAGCAGAGTTATAGTAGTAAAACTATGATGTCCTCATACAAAAATCGGCTTGTTTCTCTAATTACAAATGGGTTAACACATACAGCTACTGTCCTAAAGCTTATATGAGGATCTGCTGACAGGTCTGAGGTATCCAGACCTCAAGGTGCTAACCTAAACCTGGCCACGCAAAGACGCCGTCTGAAACGGCGGCAACGTGTAGGACCATGTCGGGGTACCCCCTCCGCCGACATGGCCCCATCCAAAGCTTGTTCTAAAAAAGTCATTGGCCTGGACCCAATACTCGCACTTCCAACCTTGTTCCGTTGTGTCCTTCAGATGTGTGTTCATGCTAAAGGGTTGGAGTACATAGTGTGTCCCATATTCTCCACATCCAGCCTTTCTGGGGCCCCTTTGGGTCCTACTGCCACCTTTACGCCGAGTCCACATCCACAAAAAGTGTATTACATACAATTCATCACTGAATGTGACGTTTCAAAGTAAAAGGTGGAAATATGGCAGTTTTCTGTCTTCATTGGAAATTTTTTAAAATGGTCTGACAAGGCACACATTAATAAGAAAAAAGTTTGAAGTGATAAACTGAGAAGTAAAAATAAAAATAAAGAAGAGTTACAGTAACTATGGGGAAAGTGAAATAAAATGTCAGAAATCCTAGAGGAATTTCAAATCCTAAATTAAGCTATAAACATTTTAGTACATGTTTTATATATAATATATATGTGGAGGCCAAGTGGATGTAAATTCATATTCAGTTGTTGTTAAAACATATTGGTTTAATATGTAATTTAATAAGTACGTTTGTTGAAGTTTAGGGAAATTATTAGTACTGCATGTAGTTAATTTCTAATGTTTATTGTCAATGAGTGTTTTATTTTGAGTTGTATGTTTATAGCGTAAGTGCTCATTTCGCAATGTATGCAAATGAGGTGTGGACGCTGTGGCGTTAACAGGGAGAGAAAAGGCGCTGCTAGTTTATCTACAGAGCCACTCGGGTTTTCAAGCGAAGCTGTTTGTGGAGATTAGTTCAAATACAACTGCTCTTGTAAAGGATATCTCACCAAAAAAATAAATGTATGTTTTGCATCCTTATTTCGGAGCGCTGTGGAAGTTTTTATTTTTTCCTCCTCAAACACGCGAGTGAAGACAGCAAAGGAACTTTGTGGCAACACAATATATATAAAACCAATAATATATAAAACTCTAGTAAATTTCAGGCTTTTGTGTTAAGCAATTCCTTACATGAAATTACAGGAACTGACATCTATACAGAATTTTAATTGCAGAAATTCATTACAGGGTAAATTTCGTACATAATTTTCAAATTAATTCCTTAATTTTGTTTTGGTGGGGGTCGGAAAACGTACATATTTATTAGTTCATATTTTCTTTAGAGATTTTATAATTTTTTAACAAATGTTTTTTCTCAGTGTCATCAATTTGCAATTTGTCTGCAAGTCAAAGCTCTTCATAATCAGTCGGTTCTTTTGACCATCAGCGGAATGTCATCATGTCTGGAATTAGCGGAATCACAGCAGGATTCCGCTAATTATTGCCTTTAAGACGGTTACATTGAATGTTTGGGGTTTCTTACAAAATCAGTGCAAGTATTGGGAGCATTGGGCCATTGAAATGGACCGAACCCCTCCTCCTTCTAGTAAATACAAACAAACCCGATCGGTACAGCCGAGGTTCGGAAGACGGATCCAGACTTTCGTTCCTCTGCTCCGCTACTGGATCAGAACGTTGTTTAATCCGCTGGGTCCACATCTCTGTCGAGTCCAATCCGTTCAAGACCTCCACTAACAACTGCCAAGCAAACAGAACCGAACCGAACCTGCCCCACTGTTTGCCAGCAGAACTCACGCTGCTAATGACGCTGCTAATGCTAGCAGCACTTCCGGGGTGGAAATACAGGAAGTCCCGCCTTCTTCTTCTTCTTCTTCTTCTTCTTCTTCTTCTTCTGCTTCTTCTTCTTCTGCTGCTGACTCGAAGGGACAAGATGCAGGCTGGACCTCAGGTTGATGCTGTGGCCCTGTGGAAGGTAAACATCAAGGCGAGGTTGAGGTTGGAGTTTGCTTTCCACAAGGCCACTGGGAATGTGCAGGGGTTTGTAGAGTTGTGGGGATGTGACAAAGCATTGTGCATCATTTCAGACAGCAACGAGCTAATTTATAACAATGTCTTATTATAATGTGTTTATAATGAGTGTCAGAGGATTGTTGTAAAATTGTTTTATTATTATTGTAAATAAATGTTTTGGTAAAAATAAAAATAAAAAATCTTCTGCTGCTTCTACTTGATGCCGTGGTTCTGGAAGTGTCACATCAAGGCCACCAGGAATTTCACTGTTTTTTTAACAACTGCGGAATTTTAAGTGTTTTGTGCGTGATTTCTAATCAGGGAGAACTAAAATATAACAAACTGCTTATGTAAATATTTATTGTTGTTTTGGTTTAATTGACCTGATTATGTAACGTTTTTATTGTTAAGTTATTGTGCAATAATATTGAATAATAATAATAATAATAATAATAATAATAATAATAATAATAATATTGAAGCGTAGAGCTGAATACCCACATCACATTCTGTGGTGAGTTGAATTTATAGATTTGTAATCTTAGCAAGAGTTATGAGTCTGACAGTTGATGAAATGTAACAAACTGAGATGAGTTGTTGAGCAGAGTATAAGTAGAGGGGTGGGCGTGGCCCTGCTCCTAAATTTAGGTTAACAAATTAACTTCATTAGATAGAGAGGTGGAAAATAGGAGAAAAAAATTCAGGTGAAATGGGGGAGGAAGGAGAGAAAGAGGCAAATCAAGACAGAAAAGCTCAGTCATTACTCTGAAAATGTGACTGAAAAGCAATTTTGTTTTTAAGCTAAATTTCCAGTCAGGAAAAGTGGAAGTGAAGAAAAATCTGAACATGTTGAGTTTGTTAGAAGGTGCATGATCGTCACGTTCCTCGTCACCATGTGACAAGGTTCTGCAAGCAAGAGAAGAGACAAGGTGTCATTTCAACTCAAACACACTGAAGATGAAGAGTGTCTCACTTGCAGGGAAATGAATGGGAATGCAGCAAATGAGACAAACAGATCTGGCTGGGCTGTCATTCAGATGAGCAAACTATGTAATATTTCATAATATTTCCATCTGGGTTTCAGTGCTGAGTCAAATCATGGACTCTATGATGGCTGCAGCAGATTAATCAGATCAGCTTTGCCACTGGTCACTTCCTCCTTTAAAACAAGTGAGACATAAACCCAATCTGATAATCACAGTACATAATACAATAAAATGTATGAAAAATTGAACTTCCAAGAGGTTGATAGTAAAAATAAAACTGATGTCTGGTGACGAAGCAGCAGAAACTTTGGAGCGAGTCTGCGGACGTCTGTGAGCTTTTTGCTTGGCCAGAATTACAATAATTAAAAGTTAATGTAGCCAAGATTTGACTTGTCTACTAACTTACTCTGCGGTTTTCATTGGACCAATTTTATGTGTTCTCTGTAATTAATTTCAACTTTAAGAAAAAACAATTGTCAAATACATGCATGAGCAATTTGCCAATTGTGATTAAAGCTTCTAAAAAACTTGTACTTGATTAGTTTTTTTTGTTTGATGACAGTAAAATGCATCACCATGTAGGGCTACAAAAAAACAGGCATAAAGCCCAAACAAATGTGCTGAGAGCAGAGGAGTGAAGACTGACGGAGCACAAACAGAAAATCTCATGAAGTGGGGTTTTGGTGATGGTGAGGGTAGATGCAGTGGATCCAGGGATGAAGAGTAAATGATGGCTTATTTATGAAATACATAAATCCACAGGAGAACAACAAGGCAAAGAGCTCAGATACGAGTAGCAACTGGTTAGACGATTTGACTCAAACAAAGGCTGAGTGCACGACTTACGTCACGACAAGGACCCGACAAGGAACAAGAGACACAGGGGGGGATAAATACAGTGGGAACGTAATCAGGGGAAACGAGGGGCAGCTGGTAACAACAAGGGGCAGAAAGGACGAACTAAATACATAAAGAAAATCAAATAGGATATCAGAAAAATGACAAAAACCAGAAAAGCTTCCTAGCCTCTGGAGGATTTTTATTTCATGGTTAAAATTCTCTGAGTCTTAATGTGCAGCTCTTCTGATGTGTTCAGTAACATCAGTGTTGTAGTTTGGAAAAACAGCACTATGAGCAGAAAGGTAATCTGAGAAAGATTTCATGTATAAACTGTAACACAATGCAGGAAGTATATAGGCTAACTGCTAGCTGCTTACTTCCTCTGTAGTCTATATCAGTTAGCTGTGAGATTAGCCTTAAATAGGCTCATTATGCTACATGTTTAACTGCAGGTATAATCGTCTCTGCTTATATTTTATTCAGTGAAAAATCTTCCACCTGCTGGAAATGATTGGATGTCATATTGAGAGGAAGTACTTTAATCCAGATGCACATGTACAGTGAACCTTCACTCCTTGATAAAAAAGGAAAGCAGTTAAAAACAGCACACGCCTGACTTCAAAGCTGACTGGCAGATAAAAGACTCCAGACTTTGATTAGGGATGAAAGTTCCTGTTTTCTACATTCGCTCAGCGTTTCTCTGCAGTCTGCCGCAGGCTGTCTTTGCACAAATGGTCAGAAATAGACACTGCAGTGCCACCTCTCCGTGTTTATTGTTCATCACAAGAGGAATGTGTTTAATTAGTGCAGCTAACTGAGGGAAGTGAAATGTGGAAATGAGTCCACAAAGGCAGATGGCTGTTTGCTGATTGAATGTGAAAAAACTTTTACTGTTGGGTCAAACGAGGAGAACGTGAAACATCAAATGCTGCTATCAATAGAATATGTCTCACTTTTGATGTGTTTGTGCTCTGTACAGTGTGTGTAGCGATTGGAAAAAATTCCAGTGATCAGGAGATGAACGTTTTTATACCTTTTGAGGCCCCCTAGCGGTCAAATATCATTTAGCTGGACTAATTTGAAAATGCGTCAGTCGTCATCAGTTCATGCATTGAAGCATCTCACTAATTAGTTTTCTCACATAAATGCCTGGAAGTTTTAGCGATTAGAACATTATTTATGTGATTGAAATAACAATCGATGTTATGGTTTCCACCAGGACGTCTGCTGACTGATAGACATTATTCTATGGCAGTGTTTTTTTGCCTTTAAAAAGTGACCCATAGAACAATCATTCATGCATAGAGGTCGGTTAGAGGACCTCAAAATTGTATTCAAATTACAATGGCATACATTAAACATGTTTAATTAAGCAAGTATTTGGTAAACTACTCAAGTACTGAGTAACTGATCATAACACCTGATTTCTATTCAAGAATTATCCTCGGACAGCCAAAAGTATAAAAGTTATGTGAACATTCTGGTATTTTACAGAGTATGACTAAAATATAAATAAATGAATAAGGAGTTAGATTTGGAGATCGGCTCTAGACCAAATTTACCACAGGGTCAGGGTAGGCAGTGTTTCTCCATGGCAACACTTGAAAAAGAATGAAACAAAAAAGCGGAGTAATATTTCATCATTTGATATAGTAAGTGAGCAAATCGGGTTGAAGACGTTTTATAAAGACGTGTCTGTCTCTAGGCAACCACAACAGCTTTGGTCAGGGGTCTTTTAGCTCCCGCCACAAGAGTTCAGCTGACCTAAATATTTTCCGTGTTTTATTTAGTGTGGATATGTGTGTGATGAGCGTGTTTATTGGAGAGTTATAGAAATACCGAACAAATCGCGTCCCGTATCGGTTCAATTCAGGACACAACATTTAGCAGCCAAATATGGGACATCCCGTATTTTATGCCGTTCTGTTCATCTGTGCTACCCGTCAATCCGTCCTACCTGGTGGCAATGTGCATGGACATTCTGCTGACTCAGCAGATTTCTTATAAATTCGTCCTACCTGTGGATGTTTTGTTTCATGTGTTTTACTTCATCAAAGCTCACAGTAAGTTTTATTGAATTTATTTTATTTTTCATTAAGCTGCTGGATGACTTCATGGTTTACTTTACATGACAGCAGCTCATAAATATATTAATAAATGGCTCCAGTTTGCGTCTGCGTCTGGTTACTACTGTAAACTAGTCATTGTTTGGTGGTTAATCAGGACTAAATAAGTTGTTTTGGGTCTTTTTTGTCGCTACATTTAAAATATTTTAGTCTAATTAGACTCTTTGTTATTATTAAACTTTGCTAAATAGATTTGGGACTGAAGCTGTAATAGCCTGTAATATTAGTGCATATTCATCATATCCCATCATTTCACTGACCTGTGCAGTTCAGTGACATGTTGTGGCTGCATTTAATAAAGTCTGTCATACAACAGATTAATGTGGGGAAAAGATCTGCAGCGATCTGGATTAGAATCGTCTCTGTATTGCAGATATTAACAGGTAGATATTCTAGGAAAGGATCAGCGCTGCAGCGCTGCATCTGCAGCTTTTTTTCAAACGGTAGATATTCAGATGAAGGAAGTGATCTGCTTCTGGTTTCATCATCATATATGTTGTTCAATGTTAACCATAACTGCTAAGTTTCCACTTCAGTCACTCAATAATCCAATATACTGAACATTAACAATGTGCTATAGTTTGTTTGTAAACATGATGGTAGCAGTTTTAGACGGGTAGCACAGACAGACAGACCTAGCTATCGATCCGCGCTGCGGTAGGAAAATCTGACGGGGTAGCTCAGGTCGTCAGGACTCTGAAACAGGTGGCAACTCTAACACTGCTGCTGGAAAAAATCCTGTTCTTTGTGGTTTTCATTACACACAATGTAGCTGAGGGACATAGAAGTACTTAGTTTAACAAAATAATCTAACATTAAAATACATGATAACATGAAGTTCCAGACGAAAAATGTCCAAGAAGCAAATGTCTCTGAAGTGCAGCCAGAGACACAATGTATTCAGACCAACTGGTAAAATCAAGTGTGTTCAGCAATGTCCACTAGGTGGCAGTAAAGGTCTGTTAGAGAACTTTAGATCGTCTGAATGCTAAATAAAGCATTCTGACAGTCAGCACTGTGTATTTGTATGAAGTTGAATTCAGGATAATGAATGTACTAAATGCTGGTTAAACATTTTCCACATACAGTAAAACAGCCTCACATGTAGAAAGTTTATGGGATTTACAAAGATCATCATTTGAGTTTATGATTATGACCATAGGATAATAAATGCTTATTATGACATAACGATTAACCTTCAACTAACTATATATGTAATATGTTTCCCAAAGGTTTTGGTGAAATCATGTGAGTCTGCTTTAATTTTAATGTGGGAATAGCATTGTAACATGATGAAAAGTTTAAAAAGTTGCTTTTACATGGTACTGGCCCTTTAAGATTTCTTTTCAGCATGTTTGAAAGTCCATTCAGGGTTTTCATATCCAGCCAGACAAACAACCACATGTCTATTCACTACATAACTATTACCTATTTCGTTGCAACATCTCCCTTTGTCTTCACTTTTCATTTAAAGGCTGGTTGCACAATTTATTCTTCAAGGATGTTAAACAAGTTTCCAGTTTAAAATTACAGCAGATGAGAGCAGCGTTTGAAAAGAATCAAGCCTCCTTTAAACTGTGTGTGAGGCCGATCACCAGCACGCTGTGCCTGATTTGCAGCTCTTCAGCTGTGAAGCTGCAGCACAGCGTGCTGCTTTTGCACCAACCAGCGACATTAAAACGCTTCCCCTCCACAACCTCAAATCAAATCCTTTCAAATCCAGGAGATGAAGTGGAATCAAAACTCCAGGGCGTGATGTCAACCTAGCGTGAGTCTGCACTTCCTGTCTGAGCTGATCCACCTCTAGCAAAGCAGGGCTGACATCTTGACAGGAGCAGTTTGCTCATTTAATGGTCTGACCAGCAGAATTGGGACGATTGGGCAGATCGTGTTCAATGAGACCTGCTGTTGACAACAGAGGAGGATTGCTACACCTTTAAGTTTAGGGTTGTTTCTAATGTCATCTATAATACATATTATATGTATACTGGCAGGTGCTAAATGGTTGACCCGCATACAGAACACAAACAGGATCCTGAAAATCTGATAAATAAAGTTTATTTGGTACAAGAAAATTTCTGTCCAATGTGTCATTCTTGTCCTGGAGCTGGAGAGTCTGATTCACCAGAAACTCTGGAGACAGACAAGTACAGAGGCCACGAATGAAATGGTCAGCGAGTTGATATTGCAGAGGTGAGGTTAGTCTTACTGGATCTGCCAGGGGGGAATAAGGTGGTCACTGGAGTTTGGATACTCTGGAGGGAGAGAGTCGTGGTCCGGGTCCAGCTGTTTAATTGAGCAGTGTGGATGTTGGCGGTGGAGGCTTGCGTAGGAGGGCGGACGGGTAATACTTCGATCAGCAGCTTGCAGAGAAACGATTCATCGCCAGCAGTGGAGCGAAGGTCCAGAAGGTTCCTTCAGAGGAACTGGAGCTTGTGGAGATTGGATTCTCAGGCAACACAGTCAGGGGTAATAGTTCCCCTCAAAAGGGAAGCAAAACTGGTTAACACTTGGCGCTGGCCGACCGCTCCTCTTATACACCATGCTGACGCAGCAGTATTGATTGCAGATGTTTAGGATCCAGATGCCAGCACTGCTCTCCCAGCAGAAAACCTCCTGGCTCCATCTAGTGGCTGACTGAGAGAATGCAGCAACAAAAACAAACCCCAGTTCCCAACAGACCGTCCTCCTCACTCTGCCAGGTTTTGCTGCCACTAATTTCCTGCTGCTGAGATCTGCTGTCATCACTATGTGGTCGTATTTGTCTTTGTAGCTTTATGTCTTTTTATATCTTAAAATTCAGACTCAAGTAAACAGTTTTATTGTGATGCATATATTTGCTAAGATGTGACATTTTGGTCAAATACATTTAAGGGATCTTTTTCGCTTCTGCAGTGACGGCGCGATTCACCTGCAGTGAAGATGTTCATTAAGATCCACCTGTCTATACATTTCTGTATCCACTATCTTCCCTGCTTTCATCCACCTGCCCTCCACCAGGTATCTGTATTCATGTATTCCTGACTTTTTCAGTGCCAGAGCCGCAGTCCATTTGATCTCCACTGTAACACCCGAGGGTCCCTGAACTCAACTCTTTGTTGTCTGACTCTTCCAACTGGGATCACCGTCCCTCCACAAAGCCTCGCCTCATATGTGTCAGTGTTGGTTCTGGACAACATGTTGGATGTATTATTTAAACACATCTAGACAGCAGTGTGGTTGTAAATAATGAGCATGTGTCTGATGGACAGGTTGAGGTTCTGATGAATATACTGTACATACTAAAGCAACCAGCTCACCTCCATCTGCAGTGCCTCGTTAAACAGGATTCTGCAAGCTTTGCTTTCAGCTCAGATGTGTGACAAAAAAGATTTGATCAAATCTCTTGTTTAGGGTCAATGTGTTGGAGCAGACAGTAAAAGGAAAGTGAGTGACAAAATATATTTGTTATTTAAACCAACAAACAAACTTGGGTAAATCGTACAAAACAACATTATTGAGCCCATAAAATAGCTCTAAATAACTGAACTCCACTCTTACAAACTGGCCTGCCTAAATGAGACACAAAGGAAACTTAAATACTGGCTGATCAAAGTCACAAAAGGGGAAAAGAAACAAAACCCTAAGAAAATATGGTTTCCATCATCCTGAGTTGACTATCTGCAGGTCTCCATGTAGGATGGCTTTTCTCTACCTCTTTATCCCCCTGAAGGGCTGCAGCAGCTGCCACTGAGGTTTGGCTTTTCAGAAAACATCCCTTGTCCCTCGTGGGTTCAGGAAGTGCTGGTGCCTCTCCAGCGAACGTTTCGGGCGAGAGGCGGGGTAACCTGGACAGGTCGCTGGTCTGTCAGTTTTCAGAAAACTAAATCAAGCCAAACACATCAAAGTGTTAACTTTCACGTGTGACGTAAAGGCACAGAGAGGTGACAGTGCTATCTGAAGGTGTAAATGAGATCATGGGCTGTCTTTGCATCTTCTATGAACTCAGTGGTCTCTTTGTAGAAAACACAAAAGCCAGTTTACCAGCAAGGATCATCCCACAGAGACATGAGTTTGAGGATTTATAGAAGGAATGGAAGGAAGAAGTAGATGGGATGAATCACATGGCAAGAAACATGAATAGAGGTTTAGATGAAGACTCAGCTAGAGGATTTGGAGAGGAAGAGACAGAAACAGCTAAAGTTACTTGGGTAGATGAGTGAGAACTTATAGACACTGGAAGAAGCTTGAAAGACTACAGGAAAGTTGATTGAGACTCTGCAGCTCCTGAAGTCCTGATGAGGCTGATAGCTGTAGCACATTCCTGCAATACTGGGAGCCAGAGGCTTGTCTGTTAGCTCATCTCTCCGACTGAGAGAAACAGAACCACTGATCTGAAACCAAGTGATGTTGCACTAAAATTTTCTCCAATTAATCAAAGAATTGAAGCACAAATCATTTACAACCAGATGTAGTGCTTGTGCAGCCTATTAAGAAAATAGTCGATCGCCCTCCGTGTCCTACTGACGATGTACGAATGAGCAAGGAGAGAGACCCCCCCCAAAGCTGCTCTCCTTTCCTCCTGTGTGGCTGTGAGGAAGCAGCTGCAGCTGATCAACAGGAAGTCACTCATTATTGGTTCCAGAGAAAAGTTGCTTCTCTCAAATCTGCCACTTGTCAGGAAAATCACAGTAATTAGTAAAGCAACATTTTGACGACGAAAACAAGCTCAGTGTTACTTTTGCTCACTGGTGGAGATGCTGCTGCCTCTAATGATATGATAATGTGATGGTTCCTTCAGCCTGGAATCAGCTGCAGTCTCAACTCAAGATGTCAGAATTGATTCATTTATAGTAGTTCTCAAAAACAGGCAATGAGATTCTATGAAACTGTTTAAATTGTTTTACACTTGTGCATAATATTTTGTAACCAGGTTGCTGTGTATTGCAGATTTCTGCCCAGGTCTCCCTTGAATATGAGATCTAGATCTCAACAGGATTTATCCGAAAATAAAGAAGAATGTGTGTCAGGGCTCAAGCTATGAAATTTAATCTGCGGTGTTAAAATTTGTTCTGTAGTGTGAAGTTGAGCATGAAATGCTAATAAAGTCACAATGAGCCAAGGTCTAGTGGACGACGCTGAGCAGAGCTCTGCTGAGTTTAACACAAACTTGACCTCATTATTTCTAAGGAGGTTCATCTAAACTCAGACATGGAACTAAATTTAGGATTAGAAGCAACAGTAAGTGCTTGGAAAATATGACCAATTGTCTCATTGCATTAATAATAATGGAGCATCAACAAAACATCTCTGCCCTATTTTTTAATCTATGCCTTATTTTCAGCACTTCATTATTTTCTCATCTAAAATTTTAAGAGAATAGAACCTGATTTGTGATTTTTCCAGCAGCTCCTCAGCAAGCGAGAAGATTTCCTGTTGCATTCGCAGCGATTTCCTGTCGCTGCGAATGCGACAGGAAATCGCTGCGAATGCGACAGGAAATCGCTGCGAATGCGACAGGAAATCGCTGCGAATGCGACAGGAAATCGCTGCGAATGCGACAGGAAATCGCTGCGAATGCGACAGGATGTACAGCGAGTGTCAGTTGAAATCCAGTGATGTGCCAAATGAGGCCAGAATGAAGATGGCCAAGATTTTCTGATTTTTTCAGATGTCAAATTTAACAAACCAAAAATCTTAAGAACAATTGATAATCTGCAATACTCCACTGGTGAAAATTTGCACACACTAAGTTAAATTTATCCTGCAGCTTTCTGTCACGATGGGGTCGACTTTCTTTGCCCACATGCAGAACAGCTTTCCAGTAAAGATTAGTTTATTGTAAATGGAGAAGATGATGACAGGAACTGATCGGGTCCAAGGGGGAAAAGGCTCTCGGGACGACGGCACACTTTGGAAATAGAGAGATGGTGAGTTTCAGGATGTAGGAAACGGGAGCTTTGAACGGATGATGGACTGATCTTACTGGTGGAGGCGGTGAACACAGACCGGGAGGGTTTGGCTACTGGGTCGGGTCTTGGGCTCTCTGAGGGTTTCTCTGTTTGTCCAGGTTCCAGGTGGGAAGGCTCGACAGCGCAGAACCGGATGGCAGGAAGGAAGCTGTGGTGGAAGGCGGACAGGTAAGTGCTGGTGGGCGGGGACAGAGGAGCGGAGCAACTGCCAGTCTGCGTTTCCAGAAACGGCTAGTTTCGACGGTGGATTCGGGGAAGGAACTCGGACAACCAGTGTGTATCTTCCACAGCGTCACGAGGGAAGTGGGCTCCAGGAAACCAGGGAAAAGTCCTCTCACAGAGGAAACTCAGAGACTCGAGGACAGCACCTGAAGAAGGAGGACACAGGAAGGATCACTTATGGATCAACTCGAGGAAACAACAGGTGGGTTACGCCGCCTGGCTCTGACTGCCATTGCTGGCAAACACTTGAAGAACTGGCAGTCAGCTCCTCTTGAGCTCCAGGTATGATGGGATGATGCCGCACAGGTGTGCAGGCACGCCCCTACAGGAAGGGCAGCCTCTGGCGCCATCTGGTGGACGGTTTAGAGGCAGCAGAGAAAAACCCACAAAGAAAACCCCGAAACCCAGGAACCCAAAACTTTGACAAATCGAAATCACTGATTTAAAATAAAAACAAACATAAGAAGACTGAAGCTACAAACTTGAAAAGCTAAATGGAAAATATGTAAATATATACAACATTATACAGACAAAAGTATTTAAAATAAGTCTTCAACTGAGTCTTAAATGAATCAACATAATAAAGGTATTGCCATCTAAACATTCTCCCAAAGCCCATCTTAAAACTGATGCTGTAAAAATACCAATAAAGATGTTTCTACAGATAAGGATCAGAATTTATGAGGATCATGATCTATAAGGACCAGGATCTATGCCATATATGCTACAAAGAACTCCCATTAAAGGAAGAAATGTGCACCAGAACAAGACTCAGGATGCTTGGATATCTGTCTCCAAAGTGCAGGAAAGTCGTGGAGAGGAAAATGTAAAAATGTGAATCTGATCCAGTCTTTCATGTTTCAGCTGATCTGAATGAATCGCTGCTCAGGTCAGAGATACTGAAGAGGAAAATCATTGAACTTTTCTGCTCTGTGGAGAAACTTGATGTTACCAACCTGCTTTTCTGTCCACAACATTTACCTCACATGTGCTGTAATGCACATATATTTCATTAATATATTAATATATTTCATCCCAGTAGTTTGTATTTCGTATTTCATATACATGCAGAGTCTTTCTATTCTTCATGAGTGAAGCAAATTAGGTTATTTGAATTTCATTTGTTCTGTACAAAATCAAAAATGTCTTTGTCTTCTCCAGAATTAAAATATTTGTGGCCCTCTGAATGATTTTGTTCCCATCAACTCTAGAATGGTTCAGATTGAGCCTGCAAACACCAGAGGCTCATGCAGATGGACATAAAATCATTTGGGGAAAGACTAATTAAATCTTCCTACTATAGAATAAGGTATTAGCTATAAGTAACATTTTAAATGTATTAATCAAGTTTCTTCATTATAAAGGCTCAAAATAAAACAAGCAAATAGCTTTTAAATGATAGATAAAGATAAAAGTCCAGTATGTTTACGACACACAAAGATAATATATTCATCCATATTTTACAAGCAAAAGAAACCAGTAAAGGCAAAATTGAATTGAGAGGTGTTTTGATGAGGCCAACATTTAAATGCAAGAGCTGGATCTTCTGAAAGTGAAGCGGAAGATATGAAGCAAAGCTGCTTGAATGAGGCTTTAATGTTGCATCCTGGGCAGCCAGTTGCTCACATTCTGCAGGTGGAGACAAACAGGTGCACCTTCTCTGCCTTATCTTAACAGCTTCTGTAATACCACACATATCTCATTACAAGCATTCCCACTGAGGTTTTCAAATCATCCCGATGTAAAGTTTGACAGTTCATTAAATCTTGGTGTTAATGCTGAGCGCTTTGGCTCGCCAAGGTTAATGGGGCCATTCAGGCTGAAATAAAGGTTTGATTACTGGCTGATAGAAGCCATAAAATAACCTATTTGTTCTCCCAAGGCACTGCAGGCTGTAGAGCAAACATCAAAACACAAAGAACATTTCTAAATTCTGTCAAGGAGAGACATAAATTAGCCTCATTAAGGTCATGCTGTAGTTTGATCAGACCTGAAGGGACAGAAGGGCTGCTGTGTGGAGGCGCCATGCCACTGTGGCTTTCGTTTGTCTTATTTGGGTTTCTTTGTAGTCATTTTGGGCTGTGTGTTTTGACAGCTTTGGGTCTTTGTCCATGGCATTTCCTTGTTCTCTCTGGGTACTCCTGCTTCACACTCCAGAAACCATGCATGGTGTAAAGTTGCTGGTGTTACTGATAAATATTCATGTTAAGAAAAACGTCATGTTAGAACAAAATGTAGTTCATCTGAGCTGCAGTTTGTGCCTCTGTTGCTTGATGGTTTATGATGAATCAGCAAACGGCGTGTCGCACATTCAATGATTAATCAGTGTGATTCTCACAGGTTCTTTTATTGGATGAATACTGTTAACAGTCAAGAGCGACAGTGAGCGCCTCCACCGACCAGCCGTTACTGCCATAAATGACTGTTGGCCCACTGAGTCAGGAGTGCCCACTGGTGGCCAACTGCTGTAACTGCAGTGTAATCAGAAGTCTTTAAATAAAGTAAGAAAAATGGAGGGGGGTGTAATTATTTCTATTCATTCTCTCACAGGTGGAATTCATAGATCTATTAAACTCAGAGTTCATTATTTCAAGACTTGTAATTTTGTTTATAACATTTAAAAAGAAAGGTAACCAAAAATTCAGTGTCTCAGCAAACAGAAAGTATTGTAGGATCACTTAAGAAAAAAACATGTTCATGTATTGATGATGATGAAGATAAAGACCCAACAATCTGGAGGAACGCTGCTGACTCGCTGACACCCTCCACAAAATGGACATACGGCCGCAGATCCAATGAAACGATGACAGTCTATCATCGAACTGCGGCCAAGGGTCTCCTGGTGCCAAGTGCACATATGGACACCCTTATGCCTGAACATGGTGTTCGTTATGCACAGAAGTCCAGCAACAGAACACCACTCGAGTTCAGATCGGAGGGATCGTTCCTCCCAACCACTTCTCTCCACGTCTCACTGTCTTTGCCCATGTGAGCGTTGAAGTCCCCCAGCAGAACGGGTTGGTCTGAGTATTCAGGATATGGTGATCTACAGGAATCCCAAAAAAGGGAAAATATCCAGTGAGTGCCAGTTCAAATGTCTTGGTGATACCAGAGGCCTCACAACATGTCAAAGCTTGAGGCGGACGGGCTACAGCAGCAGAAGACGGCACTGGCTGCCACTACTGTTAGCTAAGAAAAGGAAACTGAGGCTTCAATTCACACAGGCTCAAGAGAAGATTGGAAAAACGTTGCCTGGTCTGATGAGTCTGGATTTTATTCAGATGGTTGGGTCAGAATTTGGTGTCAACAACATGAAAGCGTGGATCCATCCTGCCTCTGATCAACAGTTCAAGCTGGTGGTGCTTCAGTGGTGTGGGGGATATTTTTCTGGCACACTTTGGGCCCATTAGTACCACCTGAGCATCGACTCAACCCCACAGCCTATATTGTTGCTGACCATGTCCATCCCTTCATGACCTCACTGTACCATCTTCTGATGGCGATTTTCAGCAGAATAATGCATCACATCACAAAGAGCAAATCGTCTCACACTGGTTTCTTGAAGAATGAACTCATTGTTGTGTTGTGTTGGATCTGACCTTCAATACCAGAAGAACGCTCCAGCAACACTCCAACAATGCTCCAACAATGCTCCAACAATGCTCCAACAACGCTCCAGCAACGCTCCAGCAACACTCCACCAATGCTCCAGCAACGCTCCAGCAACGCTCCAGCAACGCTCCAACAATGCTCCAACAACGCTCCAACAATGCTCCAGCAACACTCCAACAATGCTCCACCAACGCTCCAACAACGCTCCAACAACGCTCCAGCAACGCTCCACCAACGCTCCAGCAACGCTCCAACAACGCTCCAGCAACGCTCCAGCAACGCTCCACCAATGCTCCAACAACGCTCCAGCAATGCTCCAACAACGCTCCAGCAACGCTCCAACAACGCTCCAACAACGCTCCAACAACGCTCCACTCTTCAGCCCGATCCAGCTAAAAGACAGAGCAGGAAAGCGCCAGCATCCCCACACCAAAACTCAGTTGAAAGACACATTTCCTGCCAATACTGATGAAAATGGGGCAGAGATTTCCGTCTGTACTGGCCCGTCTGTTCCACTCCCAGTAATCTGACGTGCCGCTCGGCCCACAGCCTACAGAATCAGTTCCTAAGCTTCTTCCATCCAGGCTCCTTTTATTTTGGCCTCAATCAGCCTCTGCTGACGCCTGTATGGGATCCAATGAGTGCGATCCGCCTCCTGACACAACCACCTTCAGTCCGGTGTGTTGGTATTGTTAAAGGGACAAAAGAGAAAAAATTAAACCCAAAACAATCTAAACATGCAAAGCGTAACAAAAAATAAATAAAAAGAAAAACACAACCATATTTTCCCTTGTACATCAGATACTGAAGCAGTTTTACTGCTTTCCTCTCTCAGCTATTAAAACTTCTGACATTTTAATGACGCTCAGAAGTTTCACTATTAGCAGAAGATTAATAACAATAACAATAAGACATAAAACATTGACAGATAATATAATTTGACCTTGTTACCACAAGCCAGTGGCTGTTTGGAAGCTGGAATGAAACTATCAAGGATTTTACAACCATCATTTAGCCAATGCTTTGATTTACCGGCTTCTCCTTTTGGTTATGTTAGATACTCTGAAGAAATTATTCCTTTTGAGCTGAACTTGTCACTAAGTTCATAAAGGATCAACAAGTTTGACATTTCCTGACATGACAACAATTTTTGTTTCTGCAGTTTAAAGTAAAATGGGTTTTAAAAAGACTATAAATCATATGGGATTGCAGTTTCTTGACCCACTTTCAGATTCACACAAAAAACCGAAAACTGGGTTTCTTGTGTGAATCCCAGTTCACTAGATGCAGTGAAGATTTATTGACACTGAATATGGACAATGAATACAGAAGTGATGCTCTCTGGCATTCAGATTTGCCAATATATATAAAGTCAGTCTATTGACAAGACAAGATTCCAAGATGTGATTAAAAACAGGATCTGAGAGACGACAGGAAGTAGCTCAAGAAGTCAAAACGTTTTCAAGCAGAAATTGTGATTCTGACTCCTTCAGACTCCAGCAGCAGATTGCTGGAATCAGCTGCTGGAATTGCTCACAAAGATCCTCTCTGCAAGAAGAGCACTCACACAGAACACATAATCCTAACACTTTGACCTGTGGATCTAGAACAGCATGTAGTTCTAAGCCAGGGGTCCCCAAAGTGGGTCCCTGAGGGCCGGCATCCTGCATGTTTTAGTCTCTGGCTGGTTTAAGGCACCTGGATCAAATGATGGCTCATCAGGGCCCTAAGAGAACATTTGTTTCCACCACCAGGGAGAGAATAAAACATGCAGGACGCCGGCCGTCCACTTTGGGCGCCACTGCTGTGAGCATTGCTCCATCTCCTGCAGTGTAACGGAGCCAGAAACTGCCATAGCAATGACTTCTAACTTTTTCCAACTACATATTTGCCTTAAAAGAGAAAAATAAAATTCCAGCGTTACACACCATCCGCATACAAACGAGGGAATCTGTTACAGGAAGTACATGAAGAAGAGTAAAAGGGTGACAAGCTGATTGCAGTAAAGCAAGTGGCGCCACCATATGTTGATACTGTGTCACAACAGTAACTATTACAATACCAGGACAGTCAACAGAAACATCTGTTAGATAAATCTGTAGCTCATGTTAAACATGAGTTATCATTGCTGCATTGAGAAAATGATTTATGTTCTTTCTGCAACACGACTGACTCAATGACTGAAAAGGCCCAGAAGGCCATTTAGTAACGACACATTCACTTGACTCAAGGCTTTAAGAGCCTTTAGCATCACCAGAGCAACAAGACATTGAGAATTACAATGTCTGGAAATAAGAACCAAATTTTGACATCATTTAAGCCAGAACTATATTTGTCAGGCTCTGAACTGGTAGCTGTTTGCATCTAAAGGAAATCTCAAAAGCTTTTCTTTCTTCTTGGCCTGATAGCTGCTAAAGGAGCAGGAGCTTTTGGACTCACCAGTCCTTCTCTCAATCAAAAACAGAAAGTTGAAAGAAATTCTCAAGGACAAAAGTTTTATTTGCTGATTTAAACACAAGAATGAATGTTTAAAACCTGTTTATCTGCCTGTTTCTCCTTCCAAGCAGCTGTTTAACTTATTTATGAAAGCTTACATATTTCACACATTGTTGTCAAATGTTTCTAATGTATGAACATAGAAAAGGCTGATGCTGTATGAAGTGCAGACTGGGTTATATTCGTCCTGTAAAGCTCTCTGTTTTTCTTTGTGACGGCTCAAACATGGTTTTACTTCAACCATGTAGCTTAGTTTTCCTGATGTTCCCCAACAGGTTCTGGTTCTGGTCCATCTGGTCCAACTCAAGGAACCAATAACCACTGAATCCTGACAGGATCGTTCCTATCTGAGTGGAATCTGGAGTCAATACTGCAGGGATTCATTGTTTGAATATATTCATAGACATTCATGTTAGTCAAAAAATAACCACTCCGTTGCTCCTTTGTCATGCACGATCATCACTGCTTCTTGAGTTATGAGACCATAAAAATCAGATCCTGGATCTGATTTTTGTTGTGAAACTCCAGCAGTGAAGTTTCAAATTGACTTCATAAATCTGAAACACAAACATGTCCGGTCTGGATCTGTGTTGTGAAAATCTAACCGACTCTCCATCCATCACATGTAGCAACGCTTCCTCTCGCTCTCCATCTATCGCAGTGTGAGGCCAGCCTGGATGGTAAAATGTCAGCCTATAAATAGAAATGAACGGGTGACAGAACAGAGCAGGAACGCAATTACACTCCCCTCCTTTTCTCTGCGCTGCTCTTCATTTATTCATTATGCAGTTTACGCTCTACGAAGGGTCACACTTTAAATAAAATTGTTTTGTCCCCAGGCTGTGTGAAACACAGTCAGCATCTCACAGATCAAGCAATTCAGACTGACAATGTGCTCAAGTTAAAAGTTTTACATTCATACAAATAATACAAAAAAGTCAACGTTGCTGCAGTTCATTCAGTGGGAGCTAGCTTATTCACAACGCTGAAGCATCGCTAACGCCTGGGATTTTATCTGACAGAGCAAAACAAAGTAGGACAGAATTGTAAATTGGAGGAAATTTATTATTTTCACAGGAAAACTCAAATCCTCACAGGGAGAAGTTTGGCTGCTTATTCAAATCGAGCTCTAAAATCAAAAGCAGTGAAATCCTAATTAAAATAATAAGTCAACTTTATTTCTAATTAAAGTCAAATACACATAATGTCGATGGACTCAGTCCGGGTCGGTTGGAGTTTCAGGTCCAATCTAAATATTAGCACAGATTGTTGTGAAGCTGCCGGCGTCTCATGACTGAAATGGATTTGATTTATAATTTATAATCAGATCTGTTCATCTGCTTGTCCAACTTGTTCAATATTAATCAAACCACATAAAAGTTAAAGGCATCAAAATAGTCTGTTTTAATAACATGTAAACATTGACGGATGAAAATACAACATGGCGGATTATATTTTAAATTCTAGTGCGACCTCTAGTGTTCATATGTAGGATAATTTATCGTATTAAAGGCTGAGGCTTCGACTCACTACTTTTTCAATATGCCGCTGTATAATTATTGTACTTCATTAAGCTTTTATTTGCTATTTTACATGTGTTGTAGGCGTCATTTGCAAATACATAAAACTTGACTGAATGGCTGCAACTGGAGTCAGACTGGAATAAATGTAAAACTTTGATCTGTGAGTTAATATCGTCATGAACTGTTGCTGCATAAATCAAATGCATCACAATGAATTGAACTGAAGTTAATGTGGAGCAGACTACAGGAGAAAACGTCTGGTTCTTTTGGATTGTGAAACCACCCGACAGACCCACACAACCAGAACAGCCGCACTTCTGAGTTTGAAGAATAACATTTTATAGCTGAGATGTGACACCATGCAGGCCTGGACCCCATCACTGTAGGAACAACGTCCAAGAACCCATAAAGACCCATAAAGAACCATAAAGAAACATAAAGACCCATAAAGAACCATAAAGAAACATAAAGACCCATAAAGAACCATATAGACCCATAAAGAACCATAAAGAACCATAAAGAAACATAAAGAACCATAAAGACCCATAAAGAACCATAAAGAACCATAAAGACCCATAAAGAACCGTTGAGCATCTGGCAGTAATGGATTCACAGCACAGCCTGGACCAGAGCCGGTCCTGGAATGGACTCCAGGACTTGTCCCAGTAAGCAGCAGTTTAAACTGATCAGTTGAACTATGCAGGTTTTGACCCTATGCAGGTTTTTGACCCTATGCAGGTTTTTGACCCTATGCAGGTTTTTGACCCTATGCAGGTTTTTGACCCTATGCAGGTTTTGACCCTATGCAGGTTTTGACCCTATGCAGGTTTTGACCCTATGCAGGTTTTTGACCCTATGCAGGTTTTTGACCCATTTGACCCCATGCAGGTTTTTGACCCTATGCGCAGTCTGGGCCTGCGCTTTTACAAGGTTTTTTTTTTCAGCATGGTTTCACTTCCTCATAACGGACAGATGCTACACATTTTTTAAGCAGAAATGAAATATAACAAGAGGAAAATATAGTCCGCTCTCTGAGTCCGCCTTTCTCTGAATATCTGCTGAGCGGGAGGAAACAGCCAGGTGAGCAAAAGCTGTTCTTATCCATCGATCCAGTATTTTTATCATACAGACATCACGCTGTTGTTGTTGTGCTATGAGCTAGCTGCTAGCTAATGACTTTGCTAGCATAGCAAGATAACTAAAAGCTTCCCTGTATTGTTAATGACAGCAGTCATTCTGCAGTATTACTGATGCTATAGCGGCACATCGCCCGTCCAGAACCAGAATCATCTCCATCATGGATATATGTCCGATTTTCTCATTTTCTTTGGTGAATGATCTACATTGTATTTATTCTAGTGTTAGGTAAATGTATCTCGAAGGAGAATAGTACTTAAATAAAAGTCCAACAAGGACATTCATTTAGAATGAAAAATAACTCATCCTGAACTACCATGATAGATATAATGGATGTAATAATCAAACTGCTTCTGTCATTAATGAAGGGGAAAACATAAACTTTTATTTGCACACATCAGAAATCTTTGGTTTGATTTCAGGCTCTGCCAAGAACATCATGTGAGAATCACAAGCAAAACTTTGAATAGCAAGCAAAGATTTCTGACATGCGCAAATAAGTTTGTTTGTTTTGCAAATAATTTTTTTAAGTCATGAGATAAAAATTTGTGATTTCAGTTTTTAAAAAAAAATGAAGCTAAACATTTTTTTGTTGAAAAAAATGTTACAATTCAAAATGTCTTGATCACAATTTTATATTATTTAATTGAGGTTAGTATTTTAATTGAATAATTGTGAAACAAATTGAACTCCATAGGAGAGGTCTCATTTTCTCTGAAATGAATATTGTTATGCTGTGGACTGAAATACATATTGGTTTAAACACAAGGGTAAAGAACTGGTAGTGTGGTTTATTATAGTATAATTCATTATGTTTTGCTTGTTTCAGTTCAAAGATGCCACATAAAGACAGACGTCAGAAACAAAAAATAAAAGATTTGCTAGAAGCACGAAGGTATGGATTTTCCAAGGGAACCAGAACCGCAGGTAAGAACAAAAAAAGTAAAGGTTCTGACCATCATCAACCTGCAGTGTTTGGTAGTGAACACATATTTAATATTACAAGGCAGCTATTATGCTTTTATTATGTTAAGAGTAGTCTTTTCTCATAGTGACATGCATTAATTAAATTTTTGTTTTTGTTTTTTTTCTGCAGTTCCACGTTGAAGTTTGATGCAGCTGTTTTTCTGAATGGACCGTCTTCATCTCCACTGCAAGTACAGCAACCAGGCAGATGTTCTTTGATTGTATGTCTCACAATTTTCTAATTTATCATTGTTAATTAAACTCTGAAAGCTGTGACTTTGTTAATATTCTGTCCTAAAATGCGATTAGATGTGCCCTTTTTTTTTGTTTTTTTTGAGCACCTGCCCCTTTAGTGGTCTCTGCACAGCCCTGATGCTACATCTGCTGTGTTCACATGCATCTCAGAAGTCCACTGTCATGTCCAGCCTGATTGTAGGAGCTTCTGCTCAACTGTCTTATTTTATTTCGGGGCATCAGATTGAGAAGGTCAAATGTTGATTTCTGTAGTTCATATGTTTCCCAAAACTGCTGAGAGGAGAAAGAGGGAGGACAAAAGCAGCTGGGAATCAGACATGTGGCCTAACAGAGGGAGGCTCTCTGCCAGACCAGCTGATATCCAGACTCTGCATTTGGCTCCACTAGGTCCAAACCAGCTATGTGACAGTTTGCAGCTGGAATTTCCACTCAGAAAAACATTTCAGTGAATTTTATCTGACCTGTAAACACACTGATCAGCAGGAAAAGCTTTTATTTCCTTTAGGCACATCAAGTCCTGACTGGTAAAAGCTCTGACCTGAGAGGTTTCCTCGGTCTGCTGCCGCCGCCACAAACGACTCGCCTGTGAAATTTCAAAGCAACATTTCTTCCCATTATCGGCTCAGACGTGTCGGCAATCTGAGGCACTCAGAGACAAACTGCTGCTTCCTCTGAGGTCTCTGGCAAGATGGAGGATTTCAGATTGTAGAAACGGTTGAATGTGATGCCACAGTCAGCTTTACCAATGTTAGTCTATTTCTTTCTTTCAGGGCAATAAAAAAATACATCTGCTATTCAAAGCAACCATTTAGAAAAGTTCACAAATGATCACATTTGTAGCAAAAAAGGCGTCATTGGTTCACCTTGATCTAAAGAGCCATTGCATTAATACATTTTAAAGAATTGATAAATATACAAAACCAAACGGTGCAAAATATTTATTATGGGTTCCAGTCAAATTGCAGAATAAAAGCGGATTTTGGACCAACTATAAACAGATCAGTGATGAATTATGACAGAAATGGAAACGTTTATAACCAAACAAATGACAGAAAAGGCTTTCAGTTAAAAAACAATGACAGATTATTTCTATGTTCAAAAATATATATGGCAACTTCATGTTTTAAAATTAAATCCATCTTTTGTGTGTATGCAGAGCCATAACTGATATGTTCAGACAGACATGTATAAATACATGCATCATTTTTTAATGTATTGATTATTTTCATTATTCTGGGTTTAAAGTCTGTCTCAGTTTTCCAGATGATGTTCCTGCTGGAGCCTGTCGATTTCTCTGGTTCTGATATTGGAGGACGGATCCGCAGCGTCGTTGTGATCCGTGTTTTCCTGCGTGTTCATTTTGAGTTTCTGTGTCTCTGAGTCGTCCCGTCTCCCCTCCGTCGTTCCCAGATGTTTCTGGTTCTGTGATTATTTTATCCCAGCTGTGTTCCTTGTCTAATGTGATCCCAGTCTGTCCGTTCTGCTGTCCAGTCATAGAACCCGTTGCTACCAGCGTTGAACTTCAGTTTCCGTTGAGCTGGTTTCTGGATTGTGTCTTTGGTTAAATTCAGTCTTTAAAACCGTCATTCATCTTTACCTGGGTCTACAAGCGTCTGCCTCACCATCACCACACCAACACTCCTGACAAGCATAAATCCTCTCATTGCCTGAAATCTGAGTGTTTTCTGCTGAGGCAGCAGGACGGAGCGGAGCTGGACGCAGTTTATACAAAGGGTCAAACAAAGTAAAACCAGCTCTGGGAGGCGGGGCTTATTTTCCACATCCTGTCAGTAGCCTTAATCCTGATTGCAATGCAGTCTGGACACAATTAGCATTTCTTCTCCTTTCACTCTTTTCCAGTTAAAATTATGCGGGACTTTAACATTCAAACAACATTCTGTTCAGCAGTTGAACCCAAGTTGTACATTTCTGTGACGAAGGTTTCGAAACACTTTGCCAGCATCTGTGTGTGTGTGTGTGTGTGTGTGTGTGTGTGTGTGTGTGTGTGTGTGTGTGTGTGTGTGTGTGTGTGTGTGTGTTTCCATGTCAATATGGACTTTACCTCAGGACTCCGTCCAGAACATGACGGCTCCTCCTTCAAGTCCATCAAAGCTTTTCTGGGTTAAGGTTAGCTCTGGTTGTTTCTATGTTAAGGTTAGCTCTGGTTGTTTCTATGTTAAGGTTAGCTCTGGTTGTTTCTATGTTAAGGTTAGCTCTGGTTGTTTCTGGGTTAAGGTTAGCTCTGGTTTGTCTGGGTTAAGGTTAGCTCTGGTTGTTTCTATGTTAAGGTTAGCTCTGGTTGTTTCTGGGTTAGGGCTCTGGTTGGTTTTCTCTGGATAATACTGGAGTTTCCAGAATGAGAGCCACGCTGTTTCAGTGTTTTAGTGTTGCTGAAATTGAATGTCTGGGTTCTTAAATCCTGTGTGATAATAATGAGCAGCAGAACATCAGTGTGCCAGCAAATTAATTCATCTGTGGAAAATGCAAATGTGGCAAAATTCCAACTGCAGGGAGTTTTCCCAGAAGCCACTCTTTGCCTCCATCTTTGGGGTTTCTTTTTCTTTGCATGTGAGACAAAAAGGTCCTGGTTCTGCTCAGGTCTCTGAAAGGCCTTTCATCCATTTGGAGAAGGCACTGCGTGTGCGCTGCCCAGAAAGACAGAAACATGTGCAGTTCTGTCAGATGAAATGAAGAGTTAGTTTCTGTTGCTGTCTTTGTTGCGCTCTTTTCTCCAACCTTACAGAAAACCTGGATTTGCATTGAGAGGAGCAACCCTGATGTTCCTGTGCTAACCCTGCTGAGGAAACGTTGACGCTCCTCACCTATTCAATCAAAACATGATTTTGTCTCATATCTGCGTCCTTTGGTTCTCCTTTACATATCTCTATGTTTGCCTTTTGAAATGTTTCTGTGTAGTGAAGAAATGGAGTCAGACCCAGTTTGAAGGAGTTTTGAAAGGAAACCTTTTGCTAACAGACAAGTTGCCTCTTATTGCCTGCATTTATGGAGGAAACAGTTGATGAAACACAAATTGCTCAATGTTCTAAAGAAACAGAGGACAGTCAAGAAAAAGAAAAAGTATTTCTTTCCTCAGAAGCACAAGACTGAAGAACCAATCCATCACTAGCATTTAGCAGCAGAGGCTAATATTCATGTTATATATTATAACATTCCTATTCTTATTCCTATTCCAGCAGCGCTGTATCCATGACAACGCACCTTCAGTTTAGACCTCAGCTTGGCTTCAGAGAGAAATATCTATCATATTTATGTCTATGTTATCATCATTAATGTTAATGGATCATCACAAGTCAGCGATCTTCAGCACAGCTAACTGCTATTTAGCATATCAGCAGAGCTCTAGTCAGTAATCTGTGCTACTGAGCTATGCTAGTGCTTCTGCATGCTAATAGCATCATGCTGGCATCTTTCTACATAGTTGAATTTATTCAAGATAATAATATCTTGAATTATTATATAAAATAATTGTAACAAAGCCCTGGTCCTTAAATGATAACTTATCATAGCAGTGTAATAATTCATTGAAGTCGCGCTTTTCAGAAACACAAAGTGATGTTTTTATTTGATTTATCCTTTTAGGGTAAATTAAATAAAAACATGCTGTCTGCCAAAATGTTCTCCACCTTCGTAATTCTGCCCTGGAAATAGAAACGTTTTGATTGGTAGTTCAGGCGTCGACATCCCTGAATATAACAAAACCATCAACTAACAGCAAGTGGTTAAAAGTAAATATTTATTTACCCGGATCCGTCCTCCGGGATCCCAGAACTTTTGGGATTTTGGGCTTGAGGTTTTCCAACATGCAGTTTGTTTTGAACATTTTATTAATGATGTTCTGATTAAAATATAGTATAATTCCTGTATTGTAGTTGTTTTAAACAAACGGCTGAATCAAAACTGTACCAACTCAAACTTTTCAGGGTAACAATAATTGTACATTTTTACTAAACGTGGCTAATTTAGCAGGACGCTAATAAAATATGCAGACATTTCAGTGGATAAACTGGGATCACAAAACTGCTGGTCACTGGAATATTTAGAAGAAAGTCCTGAAAAAAGGTTTAAAATTCAAAAATACTTTTTCACAATTAAATAGTGATGTAGCTCATTTATTTAGATTCTTCCAGGAGTTATTGACGATGGTTATGGCTGTTGGCAGGAAAGATCTCCTGTAGCAGTCTGTATCACAGCGAATCTGAAGAAGCCTCTGACTCAGTAGAGACGGGTGGAGTAGAGACGGGTGGAGTAGAACCGGGTGGAGTAGAGCAAGGTGGAGTAGAACCGGGTGGAGTAGAGACGGGTGGAGTAGAGCTGGGTGGAGTAGAGCAGGGTGGAGTAGAACAGGGTGGAGTAGAGACAGGTGGAGTAGAGCTGGGTGGAGTAGAACCGGGTGGAGTAGAACAGGGTGGAGTAGAGACAGGTGGAGTAGAGCTGGGTGGAGTAGAGCAAAGTGGAGTAGAGACAGGTGGAGTAGAACCGGGTGGAGTAGAACATATTTAATAAATCTGGTTCTGGTTCTGATGAGGCTTGTTTTCAAAATAAAAGCAGGTTTGTCAATTACCAATCTGAGGAATTCAATCTACTTTTCACTAAGCCCAGATTTCTGGTTTGAAATGTTTTTCTATTTGTCTCGTTTTTTGAAATGTTCTCATTTTAAATGTCAGAGTGACGTTTCTGTTCATCACTTCTAAACATTGTCTGCAGTTCAAGGGAAACGTTGAGAGGAAAATGTTCTTCATTTCCTCTGTTCTTAGGAAATAAGAGTCGTGGTTATTTTAAGTTCGACTCTGGTGTGTGAAAAGCTCCGACCGACCAGAATGTTATTTTCTATTTCTCCAGCTTGTTCGGTAAAACAGTCTCCTTAAGTTACTTTATATGGAATATTTCTACACTGGCTTAGTCAAAGTAACACATTGCGTTTTTTAACCATAGTGTTAGTTGAAGTGAGTCTAGTTAGTTCTTATGTAGAACATTTGTCAGCATGAATCAGCCAGAATAACAAACATTCGCTTTAGTTTGACTCAAATCAAGTTTTCGGCTGCAGGCCCGACTGGCTCAGCTTGTAAACAGATCAGACTGTGATCAGAGGAGGAATCCCTGCATTTAGTCACCATCAAAGAATCTGAGGTCCTTAATTATTCTTTGAAATGAAAAA
The DNA here is from genome assembly GCA_911649635.1 of Poeciliopsis gracilis. Lineage (NCBI taxonomy): Eukaryota > Metazoa > Chordata > Actinopteri > Cyprinodontiformes > Poeciliidae > Poeciliopsis > Poeciliopsis gracilis. The sequence goes on from CAJVRI010001518.1 coordinate 76,891, forward strand.
ACTGAAATTAAAATTCAGTTCAAAATGTTAACAGGCTCTATAAAAAATGAGAAGAGAGTTTAGCTTCGTAAATGAACTAGTCTCTGATTTCCTGACAAACCATTTGGTTCATTGTTGTCGCCGATGCAGCCTGGAAACATTTTCTCTTTTCCCCATTTAAAGCTCAGTGACACTTCAATCCGTTTCCTAAAGCGATGCTGTCAGCTGTGCTCTGGCTGGCAGCCAGCTAAGCCTCAACGATAAATAACTATTTCGCCTCAACTGCTGGATTTAGCTGACAGTTCAGACGCCCGTCTGAACTGCAAGTTTGGTTTTTAGGTGACAGTCAGAGACGCTGCAGCAGGAACAGGAGCAGCGCAGCTTTGATCGCTCCTTGGTCTGCTGTGGCTTTAAGGAGGAAGGTTTCATGGTTACACAGCTGAACGTCCTGATTGGAGGCCACTACATGTTGACCATCAACTGCATGGAATGAAGCTCAGCTGCAGTTTTTCCCACTGAATCCACAGGATCCCTGTTCTGACTGTTGGTCTGTGGGACGATGTGCTGCAGACAAATCCCAGCATTCATTCCCTCGCAGCTCTGAGTCCCTAGCATTCGCATTAGCATTAGCGTTAGCATTAGCGTTAGCATTAGCGTTAGCGTTTCCGTCCGTCCACTAGACACCAAGATGTTTTCTGGGAGCCTTTAACCAGGAGGCCTGCAGGAAAGCTTGGCATGGTTTTAAGCAGGATCTTACTTGTCCTGCTGGTGGCAGTGGGATATTGGTCCTGTTCCCTGAGTGGTCCTAACCCTAACCTACCCTAACCCCAACCCTTCTCCCTCTGATGCCCCAGTTTCTTATCAGCCCAGCAGGAGGAGGCAGCTCCATCCTGACACACATACAGAGCTACTTATCCACTTTAGTCTGTTTGATTCTGGCCAGCCTTCTCTTCCTGCAGGCAACTTTTGTCAGAGTTCGGTCTGATTCCAAACTTTGTGGGCTGGTTGTTAGATTTTTCTGGAATTGGTCACATTGTGATCCCGTCCACAGGTTGTCCTCAGATCTGTGTCCTTTGGTTTCTGTTAGAGTCATGTGGACAGGCAGGTTTAGGAAAGAGTCTTAAATGTGATGAAACTGAGCTGCTGTAGTGGAGGACTTCACATCCTTCCTCTTGTCAGTGAACTAAAAACTAAAAAATGTTTGTTGATCTCAGAAATCCTAACAGAGTTTCATTTCTGCCACAATCGTTCACTACTTGGAAGTGGAAACTGTAGCAGAACAAATCAAACATGGACTCAGGGTGGAAAAAGGTTCGCAGTGACATTTTAAAATGTATGATTTATTGTTGACTATTTTATCAGTGTTGCATTGATGAGGTCACTAACGAGACAAGCCAGATAATAAGAGTGAATGAAGCCCGGTTCTGAGTCCATCAGAACTGAAACCCCAGCAATAACAAAGCAACAGCTTTTTGTTATAATAAGGTTGCTAAGCATCAGCTCTCTGATGAACTGCTAGTTATGTTTGCTGAAGCCAGTAGTGTGATGCTAACCGACCAATCAGCAGAAGTTAAAGCCTGGAGGCACCGCCTCCTCATTTGCATAATGAGGCAGCAACATATAGAAAAGCAGAAATAGTAGAATGAGTGAAGCAATAAATTATAAATGTAATTATTGCAAAGATGATTAAAGAAACCAATTAATCATCTGCTTGCATTTATTCTTAGTTATTGAAAGCGGGTCCTTGAGGGCCAGTTGCATCCTGCAGGTTTTATTCTCTCCCTGGTACCAACAACCTCTTCAGCAGGTCCATGTTGTTCTCTGGCCTGTAAGGATCCAGCGTTTGATCCAGGTGTGTTAAACCAGGAAGAGACTACAACATGCTGGACGCCGGCCCTCAGGGTTCCCACTGTGGGCCCCACTGGACCAACCCGTCTGTTTCTCTGCTCTCACCAACTAATCAGACTGGGAAGTTTGATGAAGCAGTTTTGCTCCTGCTGTTGTTGAAACAAGATCAACAAGACAAATCTTTGCTTTGAGCAAACACAGTTAGCTGCTTGATAGCAAGATGAAAACTATTTTCTCCCAACCTAAATTCATTTAATGAGCAAAAACATGGAGCCAAGTTTTTATGAGGCACAAAATGCAAATCATTTTTCACTCATGAATAAAAAAAGTTTGGAACTTCCATCATTTCACAACTAAACCCTGTTTATTTGGTCTTGTGTTAAAAATTACTTGATAATGAAAGAAAAAATTAGGGACTGTGTTTTATCTCTCATTATTTTCTAACCTAAAAATAAACTTCATTTAATCCTATTACTAGAAAACTGAGCAGGATCAATGTCATAATCTTCATGTAAATACCTATTTCTCATTATTGTTTGTTTCTGTCATGGATTGTGTAGTAATGGAGGTGAGGACGGCCAGAAAGACCCAGAATAGAGCAAAGATGATGGTTTTAATGAAGATTACAGAGGACAGAAGTCCAGGCAGCACAGGTGAGCAAACAGGCAAAGAGCTCAGACACTGGCAGCAACTGGAAGGCAAACATGAGGAGACGAAGGCAGGGAGACGAGAGCGAAGGTATTTAAACTCACCTGTCCCTGTGGAGGGACGTCAGACACGGGTGGGACGTCCCTCCACAGGGACACAGGGACGTTCGACACAGGGACTGACGAACGCACAGAAAATAAATCCTCGCAGTTTCACTGAAGATGTTCTGAACACGTCATGCTGTGAACTTTACTGATTTAAACATGCTTCTCCCTCATTTAACAACAGCCAACATGAATGAAGTTGGGCAAAAGGGTTTTAATCAGAAAGGACAAACTCACAGCTGGTCAGAGAAATGTGAACCGGCATCAGGAAAAGCTTCCAAACAAGCTTCCTTTAACAGGCATGAAATAAACTAAAAAAATAAACTATACAAATTGTGATTTTTTTTATATAGTGTAAGGACACGGCTATTTCTGTTAGCATCTCTTCAAAATGGGAAAGACAAGAGGACAAATGAGTGTGTCTTGGCCTGGTCCAACTGGAAACCTGGAACTGGTTCAGTTCAGTGCTTTGGTGGGAGCAGCAAGATGGCGGCTCTGGATCAGCTGTTCGCTTCGCTTCTTTATCTTCCTTTAACTTCAAAAATCCTTGAACTACAATGTTCACTCCTGCTGCACATCACAGACGACCAAAACTCTTCATTGTTTGAGTCGTCTGCAGACTGAGCAGTTAGAGACACTGAAGGTGTTTTAATAAGTGAATCATTATTATCATTACCATTATTATCATTATTATCATTATTATTATGATTATTATTATTATATTATATTATTATTATTATATTATCATTATTATTATTATCATTATTATTATTATCATTATCATTATTATTATCATTATTATTATTATAATTAAGGTGTTTTGGTCAAACACTGCAGCAAAGCAAGTCAGTTTGCAGAAGAAGAAGGCGACAACATTTCTGACAACTCTGAACATCAAAATACATTTTATCTTCCTCGACACTCCAGCTCATCTCAGACTTTAACAAACGAGACAAAATTAAAATACACAGTAAAATTAAGACGAAAAAAGATTCAAAAAGGGATTTTTTTATCATCAGAAGTTTGTGTAAAACAAGATTAGCCAACAGAAGTATTGATCTAGATTCACTTTTCAAGTAGGGTTAGAATTAGGGTCAGGTTGGGGTTGGGGTCAGGTTGGGGTTGGGGTCAGGTTGGGGTTGGGGTCAGGTTAGGGTTGGGGTCAGGTTGGGTTGGGGTTGGGGTCAGGTTGGGGTTGGGGTCAGCTAGAACACAGGCTGGGCATTTGGTTGCCTTTCTCTTTTTGGTCATTATATTCAGATTTTTCTGATTCTCTGCTCTATAATACAACATTTTTCCTGATGTTGTTTTCATTAATCTTGGCTCCCACAGATATTTTGGGAAGAAGTGTGAAAAAACAAAACTATCCAGAACAAAAACATCAACAAGTAAACAGTTGAAGCATAACTAAAACAATGTTTTGAGGGTTTTTTGTAGGTTTCTCATTTCTCCTGGTGTTTGGTTCTGCAGTGGCTCAGGATGGGAGCGACTCACCTGACCCACATGCAAAACACAAGCAGGATGTGAAATCAGTTAAATAAAGTTCCTTTTAGAGCACGAATATGTGTGCTGAGTTCTGTTATGGAACGACGGGATCTGGAAAGGCAAGACGACCGATTCAGTTACCGAGACATGAGGACGTTCCTCTGGGGGAAGTTGTCCACTGGTGTCCGGTCCAGCTACAGATGACTGGAGGAGTTCGCAGGTCTCTGGAGGCCGATGGTGGTCGTACGTTGGCGGGTGGACAGGCAATGGGCAAACTGAGGAGCGAGTATTCCCCCGTTATGGATGAACAAACCAGAAGAATCTTCTTCAGGAGGTCTTCGGTCACAGGACTGAGGGTCAGAGCAACACTGTTGGCAACTGCCAAGGCGCCAACAGGGAAACCCTGCAAGGAGGTCAGAGGTAAAGTCAGGAGCAAAACACTGAGAAAAACCTCAAAGACGAAGCTTTGAGGGGCTCAGAGTACCTTGACAGACAAACACTCAGAGCTGTGGCTGCCCGCTCCCCTGATGCTCAGTGGATTATCTCACACAGGTGTGCAGGAACACGCCCTCCAGGCAGCAACGACTGGCCCCTCCTGGTGGACAAGAGCAGAACAGCAGCCACAAGGCCAAGACTCCAGTTCCCAACACTGGCACTAACTCACCCACATGCAGATGGCATTACAGTTATGGAATGTATTTGAAATATTGCTTTTTCCAGTTAATCACTATTGTTTTCTTGGTGGTAGTCAAATGTCCTAACAGATGCTGGCATCGACTATGAAGCTGTGTTAAGTGTGGACTAAAGGGAGACAGACCTCCGTAAATGTTTCCATCCATGAGCTGAACATGTTGGTCCCTGCAGGGCGGAGAGGGGGGCTGGTGGTCCCGTCTCCATCAGCCATCAGATGAGAGACGAGTTCATCCTGGACTCGACACCTGAAAGATCACAATGAATGAAATGTATAAAAGAGAAACGCTAGATTATCGCCGTGAGTCTCGTTCTTCTGCCGCAGCATCACACGCTGAGGGAATTTCATTTCTACATTATCCTCGGCCCATGCAAGGTTGCAGGGCAGCATTCACTTAATACTAAGTATTAAATGGACATACTGAATATACTTTGCTGTTTTGGTCCAATTTCTAATATGGTCATATTCTTCAGTAGATATTTTTTACTGGAAATTTCACTGCAAGTCTAGAACAAGTTTAAGAAAATTTATTGAGCATTCAAGTCAATTGGTTTTAAAAGTGAAATGAATTTCCATTAAAATGGTCTGACATTTTTTGATTTGGTTATTTTTTTGTTGGAGGGTTAGTCATTTTTAAAAGTAGCTGCTCAGTTTGTTCTTCAGTCTTTTACTGTTGATGTTTAATGAAACATTTTGGTGACTGAAAGTTTCTCCAGCAGCTCAGTTTGCTGATCTGTTTCTATAAATATGAAGCTTAATTTTTTAAAAGAAACAGAATATACCAGCGTGTGTGTGTGTGGGTGGGTGTGTGTGTGTGTGTGTGTGTGTGTGTGTGTGTGTGCTTAAAAAGGGACTCTTATGGTGTCTGCAGTTTGCATTGATGTTTCTTTCAGGTCAGATGATTGGTTCTCTCCTGTGTCTTCATTAGCAGTTATCTGAGAGGTTCCAGACTAAAACAATCTGCTGCTTCACACACACACACACACACACACACACACACACACACACACACACACACACACACACACACACACACACACACATCTATGAACACAATCCAAAATACACTCACCTGGGAACTCATGCAGCTTCATTCTGTGGCTCATGATGTGATGAAGAGTAATCTAAGTTCATTTTGTTCTTCTAGGACGTCGCTGAGTCGGCGTTTCTTGTTTCAGTTATTTAATCAAATATTAGCGATGAAGCATCAAATGGATTCTGCTGCAGCTTCCATCTGAATCTTTTTCATCGCTTGCTTTAACTAGATGAAGCAAAATGTAAATATTTTTCCTTTCAGTGCACATTTCCAGTTTCCAGTTCTGTATTTTTTATTTTCAAGTACAATATTTATTTTAAACGTGGCACAATGTAGATCTTGTTTTATTTTGCATTAACCAAATATGTATTCCATAATTGAACCTCTTGTGAAAGAGGTTCAATTATTAAACTGACAAATAAGGTTGTCAGTTTAATAACTGGACAAATAAGGTTGGCTTTAATTATGTTTTATAGCATTTTGTATAAAAGCTCTGAATCACTAAACTGAAAAAAAAGGTTTTCCAGTGAACAGCTAGCATGCTACGGCTACCAGAACAGCTAGCATGCTATGGCTACCAGAGCAGCTAGCATGCTACGGCTACCAGAACAGCTAGTATGCTATGGCTACCAGAGCAGCTAGCAAGCTGTGGCTACCATAGCAGCTAGCATGCTACAGCTGCCAGAGCCAAAGGTCAAGAGGCCGAGGCAGGGTCAGGACGAGGGAGGCAGAAGGAGGCAAACTCATCCGAGGCTCAGGGGAGGATCGGTGGTCTGGACACGGAAACAGGCAAGTGAAGACGATCTCAGCCGGACAAATCCAGAGACGAGGCAGAAACGCAGCTTGTCCAGAAGCCAGCGGAGAATCGACATGAGCAACAAGGCAGCGAAATCCCAGAGACAGCGGAGGTCAAGGTCAGGAAAAGGAGATAACGCTGGAGATTTACTCACACAAGAGCCTTTCAAACATCTGCTGCTCTCTGATTGCTGAATATAAGTTATGAAGTAGATTTTTCTCTAAAGGAAAAATAATGTTTCTCTTTAAAGAAAGTCGTCTGGTAGTTTCTGAATTGTGCATTTCACAAACTGCTGAAGGACAAACAGGTGGATGGCATGAGCCTGACGGTGCTGCAGCAGGCAGGTGCTGCAGCAGGCAGGTGCTGCAGCAGGCAGGTGCTGCAGCAGGCAGACAGGCCAGAACCCTCACAGCTTTCAGACGTCAGGAACTGAAACAATAAAATTCTTTTTGACCCTCCAGTAATTTGAACGTATTTGAATCTTGCTCTAACAGTAGAACAAACTTTGTCCTCCAGGTGGCGTTGTTGGTTTCCTTTGCTCATTGCTATTGATGATAGAGTTAATGTAATCAGGAGAGGAGAATTCTCCGCAGGGTGCCACATCAGGGTTTTTCATTTCATCATTTAAACTCTGGGACTCGGTTCGGTTCTCTGGGTCTTTAGTTTGTTTGGATGAACAGCATATTTTTATTGTCTTGTTATCTTTATAGGAGTGTCTGAGTGAACGGTTTTGATTGGCTGCTATTATTTAAAGGTTTTTTCTGTGACAGACTCATTTTGACTCTTCTGACCCAAACATGTTCCTCATGTTTCCGTTTCTATGATAAAAGTCCAGAATCAGACGAGAAGCTGCACTTTGGGAAGATGTTGCTGGTTGACTGCAGGGTATTTGTGATTCCCAGACAAACAGAGGTTGTTTCTGTTCTTATTTTAATGTTCCTCATTAATAGATGCTTGACCTACTTGCATATAAAGTTTCCCTTTAAGTCTCTAATCTTCCCCCTTCAGTTCTTTTCTGCAGCTTCCTGAAACTTTCCAGCTATTTGATGTTTGGACTGAAACTTGGCCGTCCTTTCTGTTAAGCTTCAATGCATTTCCAGCTAATTCCTGTATATTATAGGCAATTTCTGTGCAGTTGCCTTGGTTACCAATAATAAAATTGCAATTCCTCTCAGTAGTTCTGCTGGCTGGTAAATGCATCTTTCTCCATTTTGATATCTAAATAATGTTTATTTTAGTTGTACTGTTTATCTGCAGCACATGCAATGATGAATAAGTAACGTGAGGCATGTTTATGTTGGAACAGCATGAACATTAATATTCAGAGTTAATGTTTACACATCATAAACTGCACACACATTTAAAACAGGAAAAGATGAAATAATAATTCAACGTATTTTTCTATTTTCATCTGGCCACGATTTTGTTTTAATTTCTGCAGGTCGCTTTATTTCTTCATCAATAAATGTTATTTTTAGTTTCTGATATAAATATTTACATATCAATATATTTATTTTTTTATGTTTTATGGTTTTGTAATGTTTTTTGTATTTTTTTATTTTTTTAGGAAAGTAAAATTAAAAGAATGAAAAAAATAAAAAAAATTAAAACATGTTTTTTTGTTGTTTTTATTTTAAGAAATTAAATTAACTATGAAATAAATGTGCCTAAAGCGCTAATAAAGAGTTTTTCTCTCTCCAATATTATTTCTTTGTCTCCTCAGAATGAATGAGGGAGAATAAATTTATAATCTATTTCATCATCTTTTCATATCTCCTCTTCATGTTGTTTCAAGCCTTTTATCATCATCATCTCATATCCATTTCTTATTTAGTTAGTTCAGTTATTGAATGCAAATATTTTTAATTTTACAAAATAAATAAATAAATTAGAAATTCCAAAATAAAATAAAAAAATTTAAAATTAAAATTAAAAATTAAAAAAATAGGAAGCAAGGTTAAGGTTAGGAAAAGACTAGGGTTAGGAAAAGGTCAAAGGTTAGGGTTAGTCGTTTCCCATCAAATCGGTTTGACTACGAAGCGAAATCGGTTTATTTTCACCAAATTCATCTGGTCGTCTGCATAGATAGTCTTTGTGGGAGGAGAGAGGGCTCACTCTGTTGCTAATTAGATCAACATGTTTTCTTTTCAGCAGGTGACTTTGGCCTGCAAGCTGTTTGTTGAGTGATTATAAGAATAAATCATTTCTTAACCTTTTCACTAAACAAAGCAGGATTGCAGCAGGGGGTTGAAGTCAACCTGCCTGTGTTGGATCCCTGACTCACCAAGTCAGGCATCCACAGATTCGTCATCAGCAGACATCAGTTCAAATGTTTTAAATACATTTAACGGCTTCAGGGTTCAGGAAGGAACGTTGTTGTCTGTGATCCACTCTCCTCAGGTGGAGAGCGCCCCCTGTGGGAACATCAACCTGAAAGAGGCAACAGGAATTACTGGAATGACAAAGTTAAATATCAACTAAGTATTTAAAAGACTTTTGCCTCCATCAGCAGGCCTGGCTCTTTCTCTGCTACCAGTTTTTTATCCTGCCAATTTATCAAAAGAGCAAAGGTCAGCAAAGGTCAGCAAAGGTGACTGTTAGGAGCGTGAGTTACTCTGAATGTTTGAGGAGCTGCTGACAGTGTTGAGGTCAGAAAGGGGCAGAAAGTCTCGGCACATCTCCGAGTGTTTCCAGCTTCAGCCGCTGATAGAGTTATAATTATTCATCAGAGAAATAAGAAAATAAAATAAAATGTGAAGCCAACATGTTGAAGGCTGATGGTTTGGGTCTGATTGTTATTCTGCCCTGAGGTAAGACTGAAGGCGTCCGTCTGTCCCTGGAGGCTCAGAGACATTTTCTGGCAATAAAGCAGCGTCCCAGCGCCATTCCTCACTAGACTGCAATTAGTTTACTTTACATTGGATGCTTTATTTCCCCAGACGATTGCCAACATTCAGTGTCATGTAAATGTCAATTGTTTATTTTCTTCATAGTCAAGAGACCAAAATAAAATCCTCCAATAGGATCTGTGTGTTTCAGGCAGGAAACCAACCCAGGAAGTGTTCATCAACACGACGAGATCAAAACCAAACTTATTACAGCAACAAAGCCGAAGATAAAATAAAGCATCTCTTGGTCATTAGTTTTACTCCCATTTTCAGGCCCTCTGATCATCCAGCAGTGTTTTAAAAATGATCACTTCAGCTGTTCCTGCAACAATGTGTGTTACTCCAGTCTTTCATTAGCGCTGAGGCTCAGGCCTCTTTTCCATCTGGCTCCACATCGAAGAGCCTCGGGGCCCCAGTGGGACAAAGATGTTCAGATAACTGACCTACAGTCGGAGACAGATGTTTTATTTGTCCAGAGGGTAAAATGTTCTCTTGTTGCAAGAAATAAAATCAGCGTTCAACAGAAACAGAAGAATCGGATAAGGGGGAAAGACGACATCCAGTATAAACCACCAATTTATTTTTATGTATGAATGTAAAAATGAGTCTGCGGCAGAAAGGAGCTGCTTCGTTATTGGATCGTTCTGCTCTCTGCAGGAAGAGGAAACGCTCTTTGTGTTGGTCCATGCAGGACGACCAGAGGGAAATCACTCCGCTGAAAATAGCTGGAACCACAAACCGTGTTTTGATTATGCTTGGCATGGACTGCTTCATCCAGAAGGCTCATATCAGATTCTGATGACTTTGGCCCGGGACAGTACAGCTGGGAGGAACGTGACGGACTGGGACGCGTTTGGCACGAGGTGGTGCAGCTGGGAGGTGGATTCTGGGTGGAGATGTCTCAGCCTGGCTCCATGTGGCTTTATTAACTCATGCCAGGACAGTTAGTCGTCTCTGCAAGCAGGATTAGCTCAGCCATGCCTGTGTACTTGCAGTGGATTGTTTCCAAACCTTCTGCCTTCTTCTGCTCGGTATGCAGGCTAACTGCTGGCCAGACGCCGTGACACAACAGCTGCTCACGTTGCTGGTAGCAACACAAATTATCAAGCTGCTTTTACAGTTTTGAAGATGTAACTTTAAATATTTTTCCTCAGCTGTTTTCAACTAAATCTACAACAATTTCAACTGGCAAACAGGCATGAATTTCTTTTGTATTGTGACATTAGTGTGAGCCATGAAATGCCTTCATTTGGACTTTGGCTCCAACAGTTCATACACTTGTTTAAGTTTTGTTGATGCTTTAAAGATGGAAGAAAATCTTCAAGGACCTGGAATCAACCTGCAGGTATTTCTGGACCAGTAATAACTGGTTCAGTCTTGTTCAAAACATCTCCAGCTGTGTTCCGGGCGAGAGGCGGGTCACCTGGACAGGTCACCTGGACAGGTAGCCAGTCTGTCGCCGGGCAACACAGAGACAAACAGGACAAACAACCACACGCGCACACCTAAGGAGAACCTGGAAAGCCCAATCAGCCTGACAGTCATGTTTTTGGACTGTGGGAGGAAGCCGGAGAACCCGGAGAGAACCCAGCATGCACAGGGAGAACATGCAAACTCCGTGCAGAAGGACCCCGGGCCGGGAATCGAACCCAGGACCTTCTTGCTGCAAGGCAACAGTGCTACCCACTGCGCCACTGTTCAAAACATGTTGGCCTAAATTCGATGCAGAGATTTTTCCTAATAATCTTTCAGAACAACAACTTCAGCGAGAAAAATGGATCAGGCCATTTATTCTTGACAGAATATTTAAATCAGTCCGACTGAGGCAGCAAAAGGCTCCAGGTTCGATTCCCACCAGACACAAACACTGAAACTCATCACATTAAAATCTTAAGATCTGAGGTGCATAGAAGCTGAAAACTGTTTCTCCATATTTGCTTCTGGATGACAAGCAGAACAGAACTGGGTGGTGTAGAACTGGGTGGTGTAGAACTGGGTGGTGTAGAGCCAGCTGGGAATCTATGTCTACATATCAGACCTGGTATGGTGAGTAAATGCTTTGTCGTGGTGAATCGTGGTGATTCGCGGTGAATCGTGGTGATTCGTGGTGAATCATGGTGAATCGCGGTGATTCGTGGTGATTCGTGATGATTCGCGGTGAATCATGGTGAATCGTGGTGATTCGCGGTGAATCGTGGTGAATCGTGGTGATTCGCGGTGAATCGTGGTGAATCGTGGTGATTCGCGGTGAATCGTGGTGAATCGTGGTGATTCGTGATGATTCGTGGTGAATCATGGTGAATTGCGGTGATTCGTGGTGATTCGTGGTGATTCGCGGTGATTCGTGGTGAATCGTGGTGATTCGCGGTGAATCGTGGTGAATCATGGTGAATCATGGTGAATCGTGGTGATTTGCGGTGAATCGTGGTGATTCGCGGTGATTCGTGGTGAATCATGGTGAATCACGGTGAATCGTGGTGATTCATGCGTTGCGGTTCGGCGGCTCTCAGCAGGTCGATGCTCCTCAGTTCTTCTGCTTCAGTTTCTCAGCTGAGTCTTTGATGTCTGTCAGGTTGGAGGCTTCGCTCTTCATCACATCATCAAACCCATCAAAGCTCAGCTGCCATCCGGCTGCGGTCGCCCCAACGCCGACGTGTTTCTGACTCGTTGGCGTCCAGAGCTTCTCCTCTTCTTGTTTGGTTTGCAAACCCAAATTTCCTCCAGTTCTTGGCTGAGCGGCAGAGCAGGCGCAGCCGTTCAGATTCTTGGTTCTGATCCGTTTACCGCCTGTCTTCACCTTCTCTGGCCGCGTCCCACTACATGTTAGGACATTTCTACAAGAGACTTTGTTTCTTAATTTGGCCTCTCTGAGTTTAGGGGGCTGCTGAACTACAGGCTGCCATAACAACTAGAACCCGGTTCTGCTGGTTCTGGACTGACTGGCCAGGGTCTAAACCCGCGATACAAATCGCTCCGATTGGCTCTCGACCTTTAATCTCCTCCATTTCTGGATACCTGCTATTTAATATTCCAACATGAATGGCCTATTAAGTTGAAGTCAAACAGTTTTTTCTGCAGAACTTTTCAGATAAGGAGCCATTTTGATTATCCTGCTGTTACTGATGTGGCAGAACCTCAGTGACCCAGATAGGATCCAGTCATTTCTGGAGAAACAGGAAAAACAATGAGTCACATCCACTAGACATTCACAAGCTGTGCAGCAGCTAGCTGCATTTAAATTTAGCAAATAGACTGAGGTAACGTGTGTGTGTGTGTGTGTGTGTGTGTGTGTGTGTGTGTGTGCATGTGTGTGTGTGTGTGTGCATGTGTGTGCGTGTGTGTGTGTGCGCGTGCGTGTGCGTGTGTGTGTGTGTGTGTGTGTGTGTGTGTGAGGGGGAGGTGATCTGTGATCAGTTGCTTTATCTATCAGACAAAGACGTTGAAAGGAGGAATATTCACCATCAGGGTTCGGCTTCGTAGGAGAATCTCTGAGTGAAACTGGAAACTGTTAGCAACAGGGTCAGGGTCACTGGGGTCAGGGTCACTGGGGTCAGGGTTACTGGGGTCAGGGTCACTGGGGTCAGGGTCACTGGGGTCAGGGTCACTGGGTCTACTGGACATGAACATCTGAACCGTTTGGTCCAACTGCGGCTCCTCCTGTTTCATTCCAGGTTTCTTCCAGCAACTTCTGCATGTTTTCTGGCAAACTCTTTATTCCATGTAGTTTAGCGTCTTGCTCATCTGAAAGTCTTTGTTCAGCCTGTTTCATTCCGGGGCAACATGGTAAAGGGGTGGTAATGCCAAGGCAACCAACTGTTTGTAGAGGCTTGGGTTATCCATAACCTGTTTAAAGTTCAGAGTTTCTATCATCTATGGAGGCGTTTTCATCTTTCCACTGAGCTGCTGAGATTTTTTTGCCTTTTCCCCTGATTTTTTCTTCTTCTTGGAACAATCTACTTGTATTCTGATGTATTTCTAAGATGCCTCATGATTCATTTGAACAGATTTGAACACTTTGGGTCTTGGATTTGATTCTGCAGTTTTCTGCAGATGTGGTCCAGGCTGGACATTATTAGACAGAAATAAGAGAATAAAGTCCCTCCATGTTAATATGAGGGAACCAGGAATAGCAGCCAAATGTCTGTTATGCATGAGGCTTTTATAAATGAGGCATTGTGCAGAGCTGTCACATCTGGAGCAACACTCCTCAGAGCGGAGCCAAATGCAGAGCGCGCTGGAAGCCAAGGTGCTCATTAAATATGTCATTGCTGCAGCCTCTACAGAGCTTCATGTGATACTGAGCTGCACAGAAACAAAAAAGCTTTCATGTTTCATTTTACTGCAGAATGTATGAAAGTGGAAACAGGTGAAAAGCAACACGACAAATCCAATTTTACCAGAGTTTGATCCTTTTTTCTGTTTTTCTGTCAAACTTCTGTTGCTCTGATGGAACCAGCAGCAGGTCTGGGTGTGAAGATTTGGACTTTGAGTGTGTTTTCAGTCAACTGAGTCTCTGTTTTGTCCTGTCTACCCCTTGAATGTCCCCAGCTGTCCCTGGTTTCCCCTGATTACCTTCGCAGTGTATTTAAACCCACTTGTGTCTCTTCTTGTGTCTCTTCTTCCCTGTCGGATCCTCGTCTTGTGATGCCATCAGTTGTGTTTTGTCCCAGTTGCTCCCTGCCTTTGCTCAACTTGCCTGGATTTCTGTTGACCTTTGAATGAAACCGTTATTTTTCATCACCTGGGTCCATCGCATCCCAACCTCACCAGAAACAAACTGTAAAGTTCAGAGTTTACGGTTTGGAAAACAGTTTGGAAGTTGCCAAACGATTGACAACACCTGTTGCCAACACCTATTTGGACACAAAGGATATTGCTTTTGGAATAGCCACTGGCTTCTGAGACCGATTTCTCACCGTCGCTCAAAGCAGATTCATGACCAGCAAAACTCGTGACTCCGCCCAGATTCAGTCTGTGGGTCGAGTCAGTTTGTCAGAGCGGCTGAATGATGTTGGGATGTGAGAGGAACCAACACAAAATAGATTTCACATGTGAAAAATCTGCAGCTCTGTGAATTGAACATTTGATAACTTGTCAAAAACATGAGACCATCTGCATGTTAACCTGCTTTGTGAAGGAATTTGCAACATTTCATGGTGAAAAAAGTGGAACATTTCCCACGTAGATACGAAGGATCACATGTCAACACATCTGTGAAACCCATCTAAGTTGCACTGAGAGGCAGAGGAAGGAATCAAACCAGCAACCTACCTGTTGCAGGTTGGAAGCTCTGAGGCAAAGGACCTAGGAACGAAGAGGATGATTGTTCTGAAGCGCTCCGGTACCGATGCATCAACATGCAACGCAGAGGGAACCTGACCAGGACGCCTCGTGACAACGAGGACAGAGAATGAGTCCAAACAAAAACCCAGCGACGGAGAGACATGCTGAAACACCGGGAGAGGAAAAGTCAAGGGCTGGGCAAGTTTCCTGCAACTTTTAGATGCGTCTCCACTTCAACACACCTGAGTGAAATAATGACGTCATCAGCAGGACTGGAGAACCGGACTGGACTGAGGAGGTGATTCAGTGATTTAACTCAGCTGTGTTGGACCAGAGAGACATCTAAGAGTTCCAGGCGGCGTCCCTCCAGGCGGCGTCCCTCCAGGCGGCGTCCCTCCAGGCGGCGTCCCTCTGAGGAGCATAGAAACTGGGAAAATAAATCCAAATGATTGTAAAGTTAATGTTAAGTCAAATCAGGTCGACATGAGTTTCAGTTCATGTTTTTAATACACTTTAACATGAATCCACAGATAAAAAATAAATAGGTGTGATTAGGCCTGTCGCGATAAACCATAAGTCAATTAAACGAACGATAAATTAAAACTATCCACCTCATTGTAATTATCGACTATATCGTTTCTTCCTGCCTTTTTCTCTGACTGTTGATGACACTGAATGAAAAAAGGCTCCACTCTCCACTTCCTCCCTTCCTTACTTCCTTCCTCCCTTCCTTCCTTCCTTAGTGTAATGCCCAGCGCGCGCTGCACCATCTTATGTCGCGGATTGTCGGCCCATTATCAAAACCTGAGAGACACATTAGCGACAGAAATCCTCGCTATAACGGTTCGATCAAACCGTGTTGTGTCCAACAATGGACACAAAATAATAAGTCCAGTTCACTAACTTTGAAACCAGGCATTAATCAATTCCTTACTGCAATCTACCTGCAATGCATGTAGCTAGTGTCAGTCTGACTGAATGAAAATCATTATAACTATTTATGTCACGTTAACGGAGAACAGCTGAAAAGTTACCAGGTTTTCTGGTAGAAATTTCGCTCCAACTCCTCCCCTAGTTATTGATATTTTCTTTGCACGAACTGTTGAATAAACATTCATGTTGTTTCCGATGTCTGCTGGACTTCGGGTTGCACCGTGTCAGCTGTTCGGGATTCTCTCCGTGTTTCCCCTCAGAAAGCAGGAGGAGAATCCGCGCTTTCTGATTGGCTACCGGTCACATTCAACAGGCTGCGTCACTCTCCCAGTCTGGATAAATCCTTGATTTAGATCGGAGCGGCACAACGATCTACCGTAACACACAACACTAGTGACGATCTCAGAACGAAGAACGTTCTAAGATTGTCGTTCGGGGTAAAAAATCCTGCAGTTTGAACTATTGATCAGGCAGTGGGATGTCTTCTCTATTTAAATCTAATGATTACTGAAGGGCAATAAACTATACAGACTTCATAATCTGCACTCTTTTGGTTCAATGCAGTGTTTATTTCCACTTTGGCTTTATGTTGTTTAGTTTTTATTCAAGTACATTTATTGTTAATGGAGACTAAGAATCTATTTTATTTTTGGTTTTGGTTGTTTTATTTATTTTGTGTATCAGTCCCAGTGTTAAGTGTCTTTAAAGTAAAGTGTTTCTATCTTTGGCAGGAAATCACATGAATTATGTAATTTCCATTAAATAATTGTAAAAAGGTCTTCAAACAATATTATCGTTTATCGCAATAATCTTTGAGACAATTTATCGCCCAGAAAAATCTGTTATCGTGACAGGCCTACGTGTGATGACATTGTTTTGTTTTACTGATAATTGAACATGGATTAACTTTTGACTGATCCAATAGTTGTTCTGGTTACCAGTTGTTCCCAGAACAACTGGTAACCACTGGACCAGAACTAGCCAACAAGGACAGAGACACGACGAGGATCCGATGGGGAGCAGGAGACACAGGTTGGGTTCAATGAACATGGGGAAAATCAGGGGAAACGAGGGACAAAGAAAAGCAAATCCTCACATGCAGTGAGTTAATAGCAGGCGAACCAATGATCTACTGAGCTGACTGTTGATTGCAGAAATCCACATCACAAGCACAAACAGAGGGGTTAGGGAAGTGCCCCCCTTAGGAAGTGCCCCGTTAGGACCGGCCCTGTTCAGTAACTCAGATTCATAAACGGCTCTCCATGTTCTTCTTTTGCTGCCGTTCAGTCCTGGTTCTGCACCGCTGCCCACATTCAGGCTCTTCTGTCACTTAATTAACCGACGAGCTCTTCATCACCCGCTGGGTGACCAGCAGCCAATCCTGAAGTCTGCAGAGCATGTTGGGAAGAGACAGCAGGCCAACAGCTGCTACCTGAGACCTGAACGCTGCTCAACCTGCAGACCAGACGAGAGGAGAGCCGGGCTGGAGGAGGCACAAGGAAAAATAGTGAAACTTTTCCTGAAGGACGCCGTCAAAGACAAATTAGCCTCCAGAGGAAGGTCGGGGAACGCCTCTTCCCATTACTGCCTTAATTGATTCTTTGACTGTGCCCGACTTAACTAAGACACATTCGCCCGTCATGCGCAGCCGAGTTGTCACTTAGCCAGTCAGACTGCGAGTGGCGCTGTTCCAGTCTGCTTGGCTGTTTTAAATGATGCCAAGCCAAGAACGCTGTCAGATGTATTTCAGGGAATAATCCTCCATGCATTGACTTTAAATAAACCTGTCTGAGGAATTTGTTGTCTTATTTTAATGTCAGGAAGCAGAAATGAATGTTTCCCGAAATGCAGCAAAGCAAACCTCAAGTTGGCAAACTGAGAATATTTGATTCTTTTTTCTTTTAAGTATTTCTTTGTAAAATGGATCAGTTTGAAAGCATCTGACATCAACTCCCTCACAGATATTTAAAAACGTGAAAATCTGAACCGGTTTGTTTTGTGGTTTGTTTATGAATTTGAACATGAATTGCAGTTCATGACTGTGAGGAATAAAGAACAGAACAAAAGAACTGGTCCGAATATTTTATACATATTGAAAAACATTTAATCACTAGAAAGGATGCTGGGTTGCCATGACTACCTGAAGAAGCTACAAGCTACTGCAGTTGGAACAGAAATGTCCTTCATTGTCCCTCAGTGGGAAAATTCAGGTGAAAGTGAAACTGTGAGGATGAGAGTTGAGTCAGAAGGATCTACTGTAAGATTCTGCAGGCAAGGATCTACTGTAACGCTCTGCAGGGAAGGATCTACTGTAAGATTCTGCAGGGAAGGATCTACTGTCATCTGCAGGGAAGGATCTACTGTCTCTGCAGGGAAGGATCTACTGTCACTCTCTGCAGGGAAGGATCTACTATAACTCTCTTCAGGGAAGGATCTACTGTAACTCTCTTCAGGGAAGGATCTACTGTAACATTCTGCAGGGAAGGATCTACTGTAACTCTCTGCAGGGAAGGATCTACTGTCACTCTCTGCAGGGAAGGATCTACTGTAACTCTCTTCAGGGAAGGATCTACTGTAACTCTGCAGTGAAGGATCTACTGTCACTCTCTGCAGGGAAGGATCTACTGTAACTCTCTTCAGGGAAGGATCTACTGTAACTCTCTTCAGGGAAGGATCTACTGTAACTCTCTTCAGGGAAGGATCTACTGTAACTCTCTTCAGGGAAGGATCTACTGTAACATTCTGCAGGGAAGGATCTACTGTAACTCTCTTCAGGGAAGGATCTACTGTAACTCTCTTCAGGGAAGGATCTACTGTAACATTCTGCAGGGAAGGATCTACTGTAAGTCTCTCACAGGATGCAGACATTCAGCAGTGATGCCACTTCATCCAGAGTCCCTAACGCCAACAAACCAACATTTCTGGAAAAAAAATCATCTTTGCACAAATGTCTTGAATTCTTATAGAACAAACATTTTCTCTGCTTTTCTAAAGGGCGTGTTGACGTTAAATTTAGAACAAACTTTAAAACATTTTTACAGCAAATTTTAATAAAAGTGAATTTTTTACTGAGAACCTGGAAATGTCCATGTACGAGTGTTCAGATGTTTTCCAGGGAAGTAATAACTACTTTTCCACGTTTGACAAGATGTTCTGAAGATGCGTTGATCTGCAAACATTTCATGAAGAATTGTTGATGAATCAATGAAATGCTAAGATCACTGAGATCGAAATGTGCATTTTCACAGCTGAAAATAAGCCTGAGACAAATGTTCAGTGACAACAGAAGCATTTCTAGGGAAGGTAAATGAAAGTTTAGCCAGCCAACAGTTCCTGCAGCACCACGGATCAATGAGTGAAATGGTGTGTGTGCTTTAGCTCCACCGCTCCGTTCTGTTGATTTGACAAGGTTAGAATGAAGAGAAAAGCTCTTCAGTAACAAACCATTTAACATGTGGCTCCAGCTGAACCTTTGATCCCGACTCTTAGCAGCAATAATCCGCTTCGCCTTTTTGCCACCATGTTGAAGGAAAAGCTTTTGGCTTCAGGTGAGGCTGTTGATGGAAAGTGTGTGTGTGTGTGTGTGTGTGTGTGTGTGTGTGTGTGTGTGTGTGTGTGTGTGTGTGTAATAAAACAAATGTTAATTTGTTGAAACTTCAATTGTATTTTTATGGGGTTTATTGGTCCATATTTGAAGATGATATGATTTTACGGCTGTCTTGTCTGTTCATGTGGCTCGACCATCTGCCGGTGGAAATTCAGCTTCTCATGACGATCTTTAAACTCCTGCGGTTGGGGTTAAGGGTTAAGGGTTAAGCTGACCCCGTTTGGTTTTTAAGTGCATAAACATTCCAGGCTCTGCTTGTTTGCTTCTGACGGAGCGGTCAGAGTGAAAGGTCAGAGTGAAAGGTCAGAGTGCAGGTCAGAGTGAAAGGTCAGAGTGAAAGGTCAGAGTGCAGGTCAGAGTGCAGGTCAGAGTGAAAGGTCAGAGTGAAAGGTCAGAGTGAAAGGTCAGAGTGCAGGTCAGAGTGAAAGGTCAGAGTGCAGGTCAGAGTGAAAGGTCAGAGTGAAAGGTCAGAGACAGGTGGGAGCTCCAGGCGGTCCGTTCTGTCTTCCTGCCTCTGGGACATGTTTGGAGCTGGGATGTTGTTGTAGAACCCAACCCTGCATTAATCGGACCAGAACTGCCCCCACCTGTTGCTGGGTCCTCCATGATTCATAGAAACACCAGACTAGTCAGTTAAAGGTTCATTCCTAAAGCACATCCCTCTTCTTAGGTTTCTGTTGGTGAAAAATGGAAAACTCTGATTAATCCTCCTTCCACGTTACAGCGAAGCTCCACTTTGTGTATTTTGAAATAAAACAGGTTTGAGCTTGGAGAACGGGGTTTTGGGTCTTTTTTTCGCGAGTCTCTTTTGTCTGCTGCTTCCTTCATCATCCACTAGATGGTGCTCCTCCCTGGAGGGCGTAGCGGCTGCCTGGATTCAGCGCACCCTCATCAATCTACCTCATCACCTAGCAGCGGTCTGAGCATTTGTCTGTCACGACGCCTCTGAGTTTTCTATGACTGTCTCTAGGAACATCTACCTGTTTTTCTCCTCTCAGGTGTAGCCTAACCCTAACCCAACCCTAACCCTCGTAGTGAAGGGCAGACGAAGCCTCGTGAAGCTATGAAGCTTTCCATGGTTAAGGTTTGCACACAGCTTCATTCTTCACTCACTACTGACATCTGCTGCTGAAACTGAAACAGGCTCGTCACTCAGTTAGATCATACTTTAAAAATCAGCAAATGCAACATTGTCTCAAAGTTTTTATCAAACTCCAGTTTAGTAACAGGAGAGTGAATTAAATCATATTTAATTCTGATAGTGTCAGCTATTAACATGATGTGAAGCCAGTCTCATCCTGGTCCATGTGGTTCTGTTGGGTTTTCTACAGATTCATGTGACAATAAACACATTGGATGTTTTAGTGACTTGCTTGTTGCAGCATTTGCTTTTTCTTGGATTTCTAATTGGCTTAAATCTGTTTCTGTTGTGCAAGACTCATATTTTCCAATCAGACTACAAGTAATAGTGGAAGTTTCCAGAAGTTGAGAAATTGGGAGGTGGAGAGTTAATTATTGTTATTTAAGACTTTTATTGTGAGCGATTGTCTCAATTATTCAGATGTTCGTCTTGCTGGCTCCATTTCAGACAATCAAGTTTGTTTGTGTTTGTGATTCCAGGCGACTCTCATCCCCCCAGGACTCTGCAACCCAGGAGCTTTTAAACCACCTCGTCCCCAGAGATTAGAGAGCCCAACCCAGAGTCCCCAGGCTCAGGAAGGCATGTCGGTGGGATTGAGGAGGTCTTCAAAGTATTCTGCCCACAACGTCCCGAGTCGAGGTCAGCAGCCCAACACCCCCACTGTAAACAGTGTTGGTGCTGCACTGCTTCCTCCTCCTGAGACGCCGGATGATGGACCAGAATCGCCTCAAAGCCGTACGGAAGTCTTTCTCCATGACCTCTCCGAACTCCTCCATGCCTGAGTTTTTGCCTCAGCAACCACCCGAGCTGCATCCCGCTTCGCCCGCCGGTACCCATCAGCCGCTTCCGGAGTCCCACAGGCCAAAAAGGCCCGATAGGACTCCTTCTTCAGCCTGACAGCATCCCTCACCGAAGGTGTCCACCAACGGGTTCGAGGGTTGCCACCACGACAGGCACCGACAACCTTGCGACCGCAGCTCCAATGAGCCGCCTCGACAATGGAGGCACGGAACATGGTCCACTCAGACTCAATGTCCCCCGTCTCCCCCGGGACGTGTTTGAAGCTCTGCCGGAGATGGGAGTTAAAGCTCCGTCTCACATGGGACTCCGCCAGATGTTCCCAGCAGACCCTCACGTTTGGGCCTGCCAGGTCTGACCGGCATCCTGCCCCACCACCAGAGCCAACTCACCACCAGGTAGTGGTCAGTGGACAACTCAGCACCTCTTCACCCGAATGTCCAAGACATACGGCCGCAGATCCAACGAAACGATGACAAAATCGATCATCGAACTGCGGCCAAGGGCTTCCTGGTGCCAAGTGCACATATGGACACCCTTATGCCTGAACATGGTGTTCGTTATGGACAATCCGTGATGAGCACAGAAGTCCAGCAACAGAACCCCACTCGAGTTCAGATCGGAGGGAGCATTCCTCCCAACCACGCCCCTCCAGGTCTCACTGTCATTGCCCACGTGAGCGTTGAAGTCCCCCAGCAAAACGAGGGAGTCCCCAGGAGGGGCACTCTCCAGTACCCCCTCTAAGGACTCCTAGAGTAATCTGGGTAATCTGAACTGTCGCTTGGCCCGTAAGCACAAACGACAGTCAGAACCCGTCCCCCCACCCGTAGGCGGAGGGAGGCTACCCTCTCATTCACCGGGGTGAACCCCAATGTACAGGCGCCAAGATGGGGGGCAACAAGTATGCCCACCCCTGCCCGAATCCTCTCACTGTGGGCAACTCCAGAGTGGAAGTACATCCAGCCCCTCTCAAGGAGACTGGTTCCAGAACCAGAGCCATGTGTCGAGGTGAGACCGACTATTTCTAGCCGGAACTTCTCAGCCTCACACACCAGCTCCGGCTCCTTCCCCACCAGAGAGGTGACATTCCACGTCCCAAGAGCCAGTTTCTGTAACCGAGGATCGGACCGCCAGGACCCCCTCCCTCGGCCACAACCCATCTCACTGCACCCACCCATTTGGCCCCTCCCACAGCCTTGAACCCAACACGACAAAATGATGTAAATACTTTAGCAGAAAAGTGCAGATAAAGTTCAGAGAATCGTTGACAGAGTCCTCTGGCGGTAGGCGTGTCCCTTATCGGTCATGATGTTCAATAAATGGAGAAATCTCCTCAACATTTTCAAACATATTTTCTAATTGACAGAAATTGTCATGTGTCGCTTCTTGGTTTTGGTTGGTTAAATTTGTGAGTGTCTGAGCATCTCTCCTCTGGCTGTGTTGGGTCAGCCCGTCTGGAGGTTCATGTTTCTGCACACAGGTTGTCCAAACTCAGGGAGGAGAATCTCAGAGCTGGACGCGCAGCAGCTTGTGGGGAATCTGTGTTTTCCTGCCTGAATGGTTCTGCGGCTCGTTGTCACTCCAACAGCTGCAGCAAGCCGACCTCCGGCGCCGGGCTCCCGGTAAGCGTCTCCTCCGTCTCCTTCGTCTCCTCCGTCTCTCTTCACTCTCTCTCTTTGCCTGTCAGATGAGCAGCAGTCGCCGCCCCCGTGCCGTCGCTTCACATTGCCTCATAAAGCGGAGCTGCAGACTGGGCCTGATTACAGTGAGGAGAGGAAGAGGAGCGTAAATACGGCCAACAGGCCATAATTACAGAGACACGATTTGACAGCAAACACAAACCACACCGCCGGCCGGATCCACGCTCTCTCCTGGCGACAGATCAGATCACTTTACTGCTTTATCTTCACTGATCCTCAGGAAATCGCAGTCCAGCTTCAACTATTTTCATTTCTTCCTCATCATTCGACTGAATTCCAGTTTCTAGAACATGAATGTGAGGGAGTTTTGCATGAACTAGGACGTCTTGATCCTCAGCAAGCAGCAGCTCTTTGTTGGGCTGAAGGTGTAAATGAGTTTTGAACCGATTGTCTCTGTAGCAAACCAACAGGGAAGGGAACGGTTCCCTGAACGGTTCCCTGAACGGTTCCCTGAACGGTTCCCTGAACGGTTCCCTGAGGAACTCCAGCCTGACTCTGTCAACCAACCCTGATCTCAGGAGCCCAGCAGCTTTACCATCAAGTCAATGTCGTTTCTCTTGCCTTTGTTTTTCCATTTCCTGCTGTTTCCTGTTTGTCTTTCATTCTTCCAGGTAAATTCCTTTCATGTTGTTTCTGCTGCTGTTTCCTTTGTCAAGTTTATTCCAGAAAGACTTTGAGTCGAATGTCGAACTTTTCACTCTAGTTAGTGTTGGAGCCCAAACCAGCTACACTGATCCAAGACCAGAACCAGAACCAGAACCGCTGACCCTAAATGTTCCTCCGTTCTCAATTTACTGCAGCAGGTTGTTCTCCTTCAAGCTGAATTTGAAGGAAATCATTTAAACAGAGGAGAGTCCAGGCTGGAGCTGAACTGGAACAGCCTCCAGTAAGACTCCAGTCAGCCTGATGGGAGGAAACTGGGCTAACCCTAACCCTAACCCCGACCCTGACCCCAACCCTGACCCCAACCCTAACCCTAACCCTACAGCCAGCACAGCGATAGGACCCACACAGCTTGGCTACATTTAGATTGAAGCGCCTGGCCTGAAGAAGACCCGAAAGGAGGGTCGAAACGTTGCTTAGGGCGCTTTCTTTTGTTTCTTGTTATATTATTATTTACTTTCACACCTTTTTTTGTGTGAAAAAAATAAAAAACAAAAAAATTTTATATAAAAAAACAAAAAAGACCAAAAAAAACAAAAACACAGAAAAATCTTTTTTCTCTTTTTTTTCTTGTTTTGCGGACGTTTCTCCTTTTGAGAAATTGTTTTTTGTTCACACACATTTTTCTTAGTTTACGTCTAGTTTCCTAAATAAGGAAACCCTCTTTAAGTTGTTTAAAAACAGTGAAAAGAAAAAGAATTTTTTTTGATAAAAACAAAAAGAAAAACAAAAACTATGGAAGAGGAATGGACGAGAGTGGGAAGGCGGCGTCGCCGCGGTACTTACCGTCGCCCTTTCGGGTCGTGGGATCGGGGTGAACCCTACGGGGGGAGGGCCAGAGCATTACCCTTCTCGAGGAGAAGGTTTCAGTCCCCATACCCTAGCCGGCCAGCGCCTCCACCGAGGGCTCCTCGATTCTACGGCCCTCAGTCCCGTTCTTATGCATCGGTGGTACGTGGTGATTATCCGTACCGCAGACGAAGAGCTTTTCCTCCGCCACAAAGAGAGGACGATGTTAGGCGAGAACCAGCTGACCCTCAGTTTGGGGCCTTGGTTCGTAAGATGCATATCATCATTAAAACGGTGCACCACCTTCAAAATGTGACCCCAGAGCCTGATAAGCCGGAACCACGCTCGATTTCCGGTATGGTCGAGGTCTTGGCTGGAATGATCAAACCAGCATTACCTACCCGGCACACTATGGATTTGATCGTTGGAAATGCAAAAAATTGGGGTCAGGTTACCTACCAGATCTTGATACAGCATTATGAGGAAACTTTGGGAAATCTTCTGGATGAACTTCCGGCCCTATTGATCCCGCAGTGGAAAGAGGCCTTTGATGTTGCAGTCCGTTGGGCAAAACGGAACCTTTCAAGACTAAAAAGGGATGAAATAGATCATGCGGAGGCCCTGATCCTGGCAAGGGTTGGCCCAACAGACCCTCCCCGTCGGGAACAAACACGCCGCACCACTACTGCAATCCAGACAGGTGGACCGGAACGGAAAAGGACACGGGATGTAGGGACTTCTATGGCTGAACCCTTAGCACAGCGTTCGGTTAACTTTCACACAGAACGACCTTCTGTGGCTAATAACCACGATCAGGGAAGGTCTGTTGCCACCATGACTGGAGGTCAAACGGAGGTCATGATGGCCCATGGGGATGGTGAAGATCCACCGCGACCCTTGGAACAACGAACACCTAGACCAAGCAGGTCCTTGATTCCATCTCATCGTCAGAACCGAGAAAGGGATCAAGAAAGTGATGCTGCGTCCGAGGATGACAGGACTGAAGCGGCTGTTTCAGCGTATCCAGAACTTGAGGCCTTGTTTGATGAAATGCAGGAGGAAGAAGAAGGAGAGGAGGCCCAAGTTAATGTTGAGAGACATTCGGGGCGTAATCAGGTGGAAATTGATGAGGAGGTTTTTTCGGACCCCCATGAACTTTTCCCCGGATCTGAACCACCTAGATACACGGTCACAAAACACCCGCACACTCAACGCAAGTGCATTGAGTGGAATCTCGTGGTTAGGAAGAGATGGCTCATTATTGGGGACTCAAATCTGAGCAATCTTCCACCTTTCTTCTGCAGAGACTTACAAGTAGATAGTTATCCGGGTGCTCATTTCAGACATGCACAGGCTCTGATTGAGAAGTCCATGCCTGTACAAGGCCTAGTGGTAGAAAAAGTAATTCTATCATTTGGCATCAACAGCAGGGCCAATAAGTGCAGAGAAACTACGGTGAAAAACCTGCAGGCAGCATTGAGAGCCACTAAGAGGAAGTTCCCATATGCTCAGATCTGGATTCCGTTGGTGAACTACTCATCGGAACTTCCTGATGATGAAAGGGAGAACTTACAGATCCTTAATGAACATATTTTGAGGAATATGCTCTTTATCCCACTCCTGCCTGAGGAGGAGTTCCAGACTGGAGTGGATGATATACATTGGACTGATGAGACGGGCAGAAGGATGCTGGACCACTGGTTGAAAACTTTAAACTCTATGTCCCCCTGAACCTGCAATCAGAGGGGGTGGAGGGAAATATTTCCTTCCACAAAAAAGAGGTTGTGGTCTTGACTGATAATTGTAGATTATCTAGAGTGCAATTGGACCTCTTGAGTAGAGGATTGTCGTTTATTCCAACTCTGGACCTGGGAAAGGGACAAAAAAATGAATTAGAATTTGATCTACAAACTTACCATCGGAAAATAAAATTGGCAGCCTACTATAAAAATTCTGGAAATAGAACCTTGACTCCCTTTTCTGGTCCGTCCACTTGGACACCTCCAATTGACTTACTACCAACAGAAGTTAAGACTCTGATTGATGAGGACAATTCTATTTTCAAAAACAATTATAGACAAAGACAGGAAAGAGAAAATCTAACACGACAAGAGGTGAAAGCCCTCAGGGATTTACAAAACATGAAACATATAGTAATCAAGCCAGCTGATAAAGGCTCGGCCATTGTTGTCATGAGTAGGGATCAATATAAATTTGAAGTTGAACGGCAACTTAATGACCTCAAATACTATAGGAAGTTGGAAAAACCATTGTATAGAGAAACTATTCCAATGATTACTGACATAATTAATAAGTTAAAAAAGGAGAAATATATTAATGAATAACAGAGACAATATTTAATTGGAAATAGGGAACCCAGGGAACGGAGATTTTACATTTTGCCCAAAATTCATAAAAACGCAAAGGATTGGACTATTCCGTTTAAAATTCCCCCTGGGAGACCAATCGTTTCAGACAGCGGAAGTGAAACCTATTTCACTGCTGAGTATCTAGATTTTTTCTTAAATCCCTTGGCCATTAAACATCCCGCTTATGTTAGGGATACATATCATTTTGTAGAAATAGTCCATACCTTGATACTTCCACCTAAATTTTATTTTTTTTCTATGGACGTGGAAAATCTGTACACTAATATCCCCATTCCAGCGGGGATAGACTGTGTCAAAAAGAGTTTTGCAGAAAATCCGGACCCTAAAAGGCCTGACGAGGCCCTGATTAAACTTTTAGAGATCAATCTTTTGAGGAATGATTTCATTTTTGATGATAAATTTTATCTGCAAGTCAAAGGGACTGCTATGGGAAAGCGATTTGCTCCATCATATGCGAATATCTTTATGTCATATTGGGAGAAAGAGGCCCTGAAAAAATGCAGGATAAAACCACTCTACTATTTACGTTATTTGGATGACCTATGGGGTCTTTGGACGGGTTCAAAAAGGGAATTCCAAGAATTTGTAAATACCTTAAATTCTTATGATCCGTCTATTAAACTGAAATTTGAAATTAATGAAAACACAATTGATTTTCTAGACACGACTGTATTTAAAGGAAAAGATTTTAACATAACAGGGAAATTAGATCTAAAGGTCCATTTTAAGAAGACGGATACGCATGCGTTGCTCCACAGACAAAGCTTTCACCCGAAACATACGTTTAAGGGACTTGTCAAGTCCCAGATCCTCAGGTTTAAGCGGATCAGTACAAGACCCGAATACTTCAAGGAAGCGGTTTCTATACTATTCAAGGCCCTCAGGAATAGAGGGTACTCCAGATCGTTTTTAAGAATCTGTCTTAAAAAATGTAGACCAATGGAGAAAACGGTGAAAGGAAATTTAATTCCGCTTATTACTACTTATTCGACAAACAGCAAATATCTGAATGACAAATTTAAATACAATTTCGAGCGAATCATTGGCCCTAGTAAAAATTTTCCTTCAGCAAAAGTGATTTCGGCCTATAAAAGAAATAAAAATTTATCAGACTTATTGGTAAGGGCTAAATTGCCTCCGTTGAAAAGAAATAAAACCCAATTAAAGCCACAAGTGGCATCGGGCGGCCCTCGCAGCCAAGCGCCGCTCCGGCCTATTGGCCACCGCGGAGGAACTAGCAACCTCCTGCCGCCAGCCACCACAGAAGCTCTCACGCAGCTTACAGCACCTCCACTCGCACGGCACCCGGAAGCTGTTGCGCAGATTCCAGCACCGCGCCCACATGCCAACGCAGAAGCCGTTGCGCAGTTTCCGCGCCCGTCCACCAGGCGGTACGCATCGATGCGCTCGGGCGGCGCTCCTGACGACGCACAAAAAATGTGGTTCAGATTGGCGCATTTAATGAGGAGATATAGCTGGTGTATTAACCTAGGGGGCGCAGTGGAGTCAAATTACATTTCAATGCTGTTGTGCTTCTTAGAGGTCAATAAAGGTCATACATATCCAGTTTGGTGCCAGTCGGATGATCCATGAGTGATTTGTAGCCGATCTTATGCACATGGCGAAAGAACTGCAGTTCGCCATTTCTACACCCAAATGCGGTTCAGTCAGCAGCCAGCATTCCACAGAGTTAATCATTTTATCATTTTAAGTCAGTTTTCAGATCATGAAACTCATATAAATGATAGAATAACAGTAAAATATACAGTAGAAAAAACAGGTCACTCTATGCTAAAAGTGGGCGGGGCTAACGGCTGCACGAAACCGCGGAAGCTGTTGCTAGATTCCAGCACTGCGCCCACATGCCAACGCAGAAGCTGTTGCGCAGTTTCCGCGCCCGTCCACCAGGCGGTTTGCACTGATGCGTTCGGCGGCGCTCCCTGACGACGCACAAAAAATGTGGTACAGATTGGCGCATTTAGTGAGGAGATATAGCTGGTGGATTAACCTAGGGGGAGCAGTGGAGTCAAATTACATTTCAATGCTGTTGTTCTCCTTAGAGGTCAACAAAGGTCATACATATCCAGTTTCGCACCAGTCGGATGATCCATGAGTGATTTATAGCCGATCTTATGCACATGGCGAAGAACTGCAGTTCGCCATTTCTACAGCCAAATGCGGTTCAGTCAGCAGCCAGCATTCCACAGAGTTCATCATTTTATCGTTTTAAGTCAGTTTTCAGATCATAAAACTCATATAAATGATAGAATAACAGTAAAAATATACAGCAGAAAAAAACAGCTCACGCTATGCTAAAAGTGGGCGGGGCTAACGTGATGTCATAAAGTCACCATGTAAATGTGTTCTGCAGAGAGAATTAGGAAGTCTGGTGCAGCTGTCATCTTGCATTTGGAAGTTATTTAATCTTCATCTTTCATGGAAAATATTCAGTTTCACACTAAGCCACGCCCACATGCTTTCATGCTAACTACAACTTAGATTTAATGCAGTGCAATTTCAACCTTCTTCTAAAAATCAGAGGAACATTTTAAAGTTGAAGATGTTCCAGTTAAATAAATAATAAACCAAGGGCAAAGCACATTAGCAGAGCACAGTTAACTCTCAGCACATTAGAACAATAGCACAGGCTCAATCCCAGCCATTAATTAGGTATTAATCACAGGAAGCGCTACAACTAAATATTATAACCCCAATCACTCGTTAATAAGACACTTAGGATTTTTTTCTTAGCTCTTTCAAACGAAACTTTAAACCAGGGGGTCACCAACCCAGTCGCCTGCAGGGACCTTTTTCAGTCCCTCGCGGAGCTACTCCTAAAAATAGCCATTATAATTATGGAGCACTACCAAAAAATAATTTAATTAAATGTTTTTTCATTGAAGTAATAACGTTTGACGTTTATATTTAGAGTTCAAACGAGGGAAATGATAACATTTAGCAGGAAAGAGTATAAAACTCTTTCCTGCTGTTAAAGTTTAGAACTGCAGGCGCCTACAGGAAACTGGTGGAACGCAGCAGCGCCTGCAGCTGCACTCTGCGTACCGTCACATTTTCCTTTAAGTAAACAAAGAAAAATAATAACTTCTGGAGTTTTTATTATTTAACCCTATTTACTATTAACAAAACTGTGAAGAAAAAAATAAATAAATTGTTCCAAAACATCTTATTCGTAGCGCATCGCAACACCTGAACCTGGGAATCAACACCGTCCTCTTTCCGTGAACCTCATGGAGAGGCTTCGCTTCACGTCTTTATTATTTAGCGTCGTCTGGAAAAGAAGTCCGCTGCTCTTGTGTTTTAGGCATATTTAGTTGCAGCATTTCCTGTGATAAATACCTAATTAATGGGTGGGATTCAACCTGTGCTACTGTTCGGATGTGCTGAAAGTTAACTGTGCTCTGCTAATATGCTTTTTCCCCTTGTTTATTACTAAGCGTAACAACAAACGATGCTCAATGTATGAAACTGGATGTATGAAACACAATATTCAGTATATTGAATTATTAAAGCGCTCGCTAGCTTTAAAAACGTTGCATGCCTGAATGGACTCGGTTAGCATCGTCCTCGGAGTTCCAAAACATGACGGCTCCTATAATCAGCGTTACTTTCACCGAGAGTTACGAAGTTTTTAAACAATAAAACTGCTCCAACTCCGCTTCAACAGTCCGTCCGGCTCACGTGCGAGGTTCGGCCCAAAACCCAAGCAAAACGTTCAGCGTGGTCCGGTTCTGTTGCTCCAAAGTCCGTGAAAAATGTTCAGGAAAAGTTAGCAGGTCCAACTGTTAGCAAAAAAAATTACAGTCCACAGCAGAACAGTACGAACCTCGACCATGAACGGCAGCCGGCCGGCTGACAGAACGTATTAGCTTAAAGACACAGCTCTCCCACAGTCTTCGCGGCCGTACGCCTGTCGATGTTTGTCATTGGTGGAGTAAGACTGACCCCTACTGTCGAAATCCATCATCTTTATCCGTGTGCTGAAAGAGCGTTGTTTCATTGGTGGAGTAAGACTGACCCCAAGTGGCGAAATACGGAAATGGTTTCTAAACAGTCACTGCTGATGAATGAAGTCCTTTCTTTGACCCCTGCTAACCCCCCCTTCAGCATACTCAAAAACTCACCATTTTGATAACTTTAGATGGGACATGCCTTATGAACAGACTGACCGAGTTTGAAGTCGATCAATCGAAATCCCTAGGAGGAGTTCGATCAAATGTGAAGGCTGTAAACGGCAAAAATGGGGTCAAAATCCAAACTTCAATCTAAAATGGCCGACTTCCTGTGGGGTTTAGACCATGGCTCCAAGAGACTTTTTTTTACATCCTGACAAGGTGCACATGTGTACCGAGTTTCGTAATTGTAGGTTAAAGCATGGCTTGGGGCTGATCGTTTAAAGTTTTCTAGGGGCGCTATAGAAAAAATTAGGCAACGCCCACCAATTGTTGTGATGGATTCCCTGTCAGGGACTGGCAGAGGACCCATCATAGTGAGTTTGGAGCAACTCGGCCCGAAACTCTGGAATTGAGAGCCAAACGTATGGCAGTGGCGTTACAGGTCACTTCGCCACGCCGCCACGCCCACCTGCTCCATCCTAGCTGGTCAGGGTTGGAATCCTCAACACACCAACATGTCTTCTGTCTCTGGGCACAGTTTCATGGTGATGAGGTCAAAGGGGTCGGATAGCGACCGTTCACAGTAAAATATGACACTTCCTGTTCTCAGGGGGCGTGGCCTAAGTGATGTCATCATTCGACCATTGGGTATTGTAGGAGACCTGATGATGATCAATCACAGTGACTTTGGTGCTTCTGTGAGTTTCTGTGTAGGAGATATAACAGTTTATTTTTTTATGGCGAGTCGGTGAACTTTGACCCCTGCTAACCCCCCTTCAGCATACTCAAAAACTCACAATTTTGATAACTTTAGATGGGACATGCCTTATGAACAGACTGACTGAGTTTGAAGCCGATCAATCGAAATCCCTAGGAGGAGTTCGATCAAATGCGAAGGCTGTAAACGGCAAAAATGGGGTCAAAATCGGAGCTTCAATCCAAAATGGCCGACTTTCTGTGATACTTGCACTATGACATTAATTGTAAATTTTGAGCGTCTTGGGGAGCTCTACAAGTGTACCAAATTTCATGTCTCTACGATAAAGTAAGTGAATAGCAAAGGGTCCTTTGAAAATTGCTAGGTGGCGCTACTGAGCCGTTTCCGGTGTGATTTTTGCAATGACCTTAAAATATGAAATTTTTAAACAGGCTTAAGGCCTCCGCCAAGTTTGGTGAGTTTTTGAATATGATAAAGCCCCCAAAAAGGCCCCTCTTTTGGGTGGAAGAATAATAATAATAATTAAAGCCACAAGTGGCATCGGGCGGCCCTCGCAGCCAAGCGCCGCTCCGGCCTATTGGCCACCGCGGGGGAACTAGCAACCTCCGGCCGCCAGCCACCACAGAAGCTCTCACGCAGCTTACAGCACCTCCACTCGCACGGCACCCGGAAGCTGTTGCGCAGATTCCAGCACCGCGCCCACATGCCAACGCAGAAGCCGTTGCGCAGTTACCGCGCCCGTCCACCAGGCGGTACGCATCGATGCGTTCGGCGGCGCTCCCTGACGACGCACAAAAAATGTGGTTCAGATTGGCGCATTTAGTGAGGAGACATAGCTGGTGTATTAACCTAGGGGGCGCAGTGGAGTCAAATTACATTTCAATGCTGTTGTGCTTCTTAGAGGTCAATAAAGGTCATACATATCCAGTTTGGCGCCAGTCGGATCATCCATGAGTGATTTGTAGCCGATCTTATGCACATGGCGAAGGACTGCAGTTCGCCATTTCTACACCCAAATGCGGTTCAGTCAGCAGCCAGCATTCCACAGAGTTAATCATTTTATCATTTTAAGTCAGTTTTCAGATCATGAAACTCATATAAATGATAGAATAACAGTAAAATATACAGTAGAAAAAACAGGTCACTCTATGCTAAAAGTGGGCGGGGCTAACGGCTGCACGAAACCGCGGAAGCTGTTGCTAGATTCCAGCACTGCGCCCACATGCCAACGCAGAAGCTGTTGCGCAGTTTCCGCGCCCGTCCCACCAGGCGGTTTGCACTGATGCGTTCGGGCGGCGCTCCCTGACGACGCACAAAAAAATGTGGTACAGATTGGCGCATTTAGTGAGGAGATATAGCTGGTGGATTAACCTAGGGGGAGCAGTGGAGTCAAATTACATTTCAATGCTGTTGTGCTCCTTAGAGGTCAACAAAGGTCATACATATACAGTTTGGCGCCAGTCGGATGATCCATGAGTGATTTATAGCCGATCTTATGCACATGGCGAAGAACTGCAGTTCGCCATTTCTACAGCCAAATGCGGTTCAGTCAGCAGCCAGCATTCCACAGAGTTCATCATTTTATCGCTTTTTAAGTCAGTTTTCAGATCATAAAACTCATATAAATGATAGAATAACAGTAAAATATACAGCAGAAAAAACAGCTCACGCTATGCTAAAAGTGGGCGGGGCTAACGTGATGTCATGAAGTCACCATGTAAATGTGTTCTGCAGAGAGAATTAGGAAGTCTGGTGCAGCTGTCATCTTGCATTTGGAAGTTATTTAATCTTCATCTTTCATGGCAAATATTCAGTTTCACACTAAGCCACGCCCACATGCTTTCATGCTAACTACAATTTAGATGGAAATGCAGTGCAATTTCAACCTTCTTCTAAAAATCAGAGGAACATTTTAAAGTTGAAGATGTTCCAGTTAAATAAATAATAAACCAAGGGCAAAGCACATTAGCAGAGCACAGTTAACTCTCAGCACATTAGAACAATAGCACAGGCTCAATCCCAGCCATTAATTAGGTATTAATCACAGGAAGCGCTACAACTAAATATTATAACCCCCAATCACTCGTTAATAAGACACTTAGGATTTTTTCTTAGCTCTTTCAAACGAAACTTTAAACCAGGGGTCACCAACCCAGTCGCCTGCAGGGACCTTTTCAGTCGCCCGCGGAGCTACTCCTAAAAATAGCCATTATAATTATGGAGCACTACCAAAAAATAATTTAATTAAATGTTTTTTTCATTGAAGTAATAACGCTTTGACGCTTATATTTAGAGTTCAAACGAGGGAAATGATAAAAACATTTAGCAGGAAAGAGTATAAAAGTCTTTCCTGCTGTTAAAGTTTAGAACTGCAGGCGCCTGCAGGAAACTGTTGGAACGCAGCAGCGCCTGCAGCTGCACCCTCATGCGACTCGTCACATTTTCCTTTAAGTAAACAAAGAAAATAATAACTTCTGGAGTTTTTATTATTTAACCCTATTTACTATTAACAAAACTGTGAAGAAAAAAATAAATAAATTGTGCCAAAACATCTTATTCGTAGCGCGCATCGCAACACCTGAACCTGGGAATCAGCACCGTCCCTCTTTCCGTGAACCTCATGGAGAGGCTTCGCTTCATGTCTATATTATTTAGCGTCGTCTGGAAAAAGAAGTCCGCTGCTCTTGTGTTTTAGGCATATTTAGTTGCAGCACTTTCCTGTGATAAATACCTAATTAATGTGTGGGATTCAACCTGTGCTACTGTTCGGATGTGCTGAAAGTTAACTGTGCTCTGCTAATATGCTTTTCCCCTTGTTTATTACTAAGCATAACAACAAACGATGCTCAATGTATGAAACTGGATGTATGAAACACAATATTCAATATATTGAATTAGTAAAGCGCTTCGTTAGCTTTAAAAACGTTGCAGCTCTGAATGGACTCGGTTAGCATCGTCCTCTGAGTTCCAAAACATGACGGCTCCTATAATCAGCGTTACTCACCGGAGTTACGAGTTTTTAAACAATAAAACTGCTCCACCTCCGCTTCAACAATCCGCTCCGGCTCACGAGCGAGGTTCGGCCCCAAAAACCCAAGCAAAACGTTGAGCGTGGTCCGGTTCTGTTGCTCCAAAGTCCGTGCAAAATGTTCAGGAAACGTTAGCCACTCGAACTGGTTAGCAAAAAAAATTACAGTCCACAGCAGAACAGTACGAACTCGACCATGAACGGCAGCCGGCCGGCTGACAGAACGTATTAGCTTAAAGACACAGCTCTCCCACAGTCTTCGCGGCCGCACGCCTGTCGATGTTTGTCATTGGTGGAGTAAGACTGACCCCCTACTGTCGAAATTCATCATCTTTATCCCTGTGCTGAAAGAGCGTTGTTTCATTGGTGGAGTAAGACTGACCCCAAGTGGCGAAATACGGAAATGGTTTCTAAACAGTCACTGCTGATGAATGAAGTCCTTTCTTTGACCCCCTGGTAACCCCCCTCAGCATACTCAAAAACTCACCATTTTGATAACTTTAGATGGGACATGCCTTATGAACAGACTGACCGAGTATGAAGTCGATCAATCGAAATCCCTAGGAGGAGATCGATCAAATACAAAGGCTGTAAACGGCAAAAATGGGGGTCAAAATCTGAACTTCAATCTAAAATGGCCGACTTCCTGTGGGGTTTAGACCATTGCTCCAAGAGACTTTTTTTTACATCCTGACAAGGTGCACATGTGTACCGAGTTTCGTAATTGTAGGTTAAAGCATGGCTTGGGGCTGATCGTTTAAAGTTTTCTAGGGGGCGCTATAGAAAATTTAGGCCACGCCCACCAATTGTTGTGATGGATTCCTGTCAGGGAATGGCAGAGGAACCATCCTAGTGAGTTTGGAGCAGCTCGCCCGAAACTCTGGAATTGAGAGCCAAACGTATGGCAGTGGCGTTACAGGTCACTTCGCCACGCCGCCACGCCCACCTGCTCCATCCTAGCTGTTCAGGGTTGGAATCCTCAACACACCAACATGTCTTCTGTCTCTGGGCACAGTTTCATGGTGATGAGGTCAAAGGGGTCGGATAGCGACCGTTCACAGTAAAATATGACACTTCCTGTTCTCAGGGGGGCGTGGCCTAAGTGATGTCATCATTCGACCATTGGGTATTGTAGGAGACCTGATGATGATAAATCACAGTAACTTTGGTGCCTCTGTGAGTTTCTGTGTAGGAGATATAACAGTTTATTTTTTTTATGGCGAGTCGGTGAACTTTGACCCCTGCTAACCTCCCTTCAGCATACTCAAAAAACTCACAATTTTGATAACTTTAGATGGGACATGCATTATGAACAAACTGACCGAGTTTGAAGCCGATCAATCGAAATCCCTAGGAGGAGTTCGATCAAATGCGAAGGCTGTAAACGGCAAAAATGGGGGTCAAAATCGGAGCTTCAATCCAAAATGGCCGACTTTCTGTGATACTTGCACTATGACATTAATTGTAAATTTTGAGCATCTTGGGGAGCTCTACAAGTGTACCAAATTTCATGTCTCTACGATAAAGTAAGTGAATAGCAAAGGGTCCTTTGAAAATTGCTAGGTGGCGCTACTGAGCCATTTCCTGTGTGATTTTTGCAATGACCTTAAAATATGAAATTTTTTAAACAGGCTTAAGGCCTCTGCCAAGTTTGGTGAGTTTTTTTGAATATGATAAAGCCCCCCAAAAAAGCCACTTCATTCGGAGGGAGAATCGTAATACACACACATTAATTAGCCGCAAGCGGCATCGGTCGGCCCTCGCAGCTGCGCGCCGCTCCGGCCTATTGGCCACCGCGGTAACTAGCAACCTCCGCCCGCCAGCCACCACAGAAGCTCTCACGCAGCTTACTGACCTCCATCCGCACGGCACCGCGGGAAGCTGTTGCGCAGATTCCAGCACCGCGCCCACATGCCAACGCAGAAGCTGTTGCGCAGTTTCCGCGCCCGTCCACCAGGCGGTTTGCACTGATGCGTCGCGGCGGCGCCTCCCTGACGACGCACAAAAAAATGTGGTACAGATTGAGCGCATTTAGTGAGGAGATATAGCTGGTGGATTAACCTAGGGGGGAGCAGTGGAGTCAAATTACATTTCAATGCTGTTGTGCTCCTTAGAGGTCAACAAAGGTCATACATATCCAGTTTGGCGCCAGTCGGATGATCCATGAGTGATTTATAGCCGATCTTATGCACATGGCGAAGGACTGCAGTTCGCCATTTCTACACCCAAATGCGGTTCAGTCAGCAGCGAGTATTCTACAGAGTTCATCATTTTATCATTTTAAGTCAGTTTTCAGATCATAAAACTCATATAAATGATAGAATAACAATAAAATATACAGCAGAAAAAACAGGTCACTCTATGCTAAAAGTGGGCGGGGCTAACGGCTGCACGAAACCGCGGAAGCTGTTGCTAGATTCCAGCACTGCGCCCACATGCCAACGCAGAAGCTGTTGCGCAGTTTCCGCGCCCGTCCACCAGGCGGTTTGCACTGATGCGTTCGGCGGCGCTCCCTGACGACGCACAAAAAATGTGGTACAGATTGGCGCATTTAGTGAGGAGATATAGCTGGTGGATTAACCTAGGGGGAGCAGTGGAGTCAAATTACATTTCAATGCTGTTGTGCTCCTTAGAGGTCAACAAAGGTCATACATATACAGTTTGGCGCCAGTCGGATGATCCATGAGTGATTTATAGCCGATCTTATGCACATGGCGAAGAACTGCAGTTCGCCATTTCTACAGCCAAATGCGGTTCAGTCAGCAGCCAGCATTCCACAGAGTTCATCATTTTATCGCTTTTAAGTCAGTTTTCAGATCATAAAACTCATATAAATGATAGAATAACAGTAAAATATACAGCAGAAAAAACAGCTCACGCTATGCTAAAAGTGGGCGGGGCTAACGTGATGTCATGAAGTCACCATGTAAATGTGTTCTGCAGAGAGAATCATGAAGTCTGGTGCAGCTGTCATCTTGCATTTGGAAGTTATTTAATCTTCATCTTTCATGGCAAATATTCAGTTTCACACTAAGCCACGCCCCACATGCTTTCATGCTAACTACAATTTAGATGGAAATGCAGTGCAATTTCAACCTTCTTCTAAAATCAGAGGAACATTTTAAAGTTGAAGATGTTCCAGTTAAATAAATAATAAACCAAGGGCAAAGCACATTAGCAGAGCACAGTTAACTCTCAGCACATTAGAACAATAGCACAGGCTCAATCCCAGCCATTAATTAGGTATTAATCACAGGAAGCGCTACAACTAAATATTATAACCCCAATCACTGCTAATAAGACACTTAGGATTTTTTTTCTTAGCTCTTTCAAACGAAACTTTAAACCAGGGGTCACCAACCCAGTCGCCTGCAGGGACCTTTTTCAGTCGCCCGCGGAGCTACTCCTAAAAATAGCCATTATAATTATGGAGCACTACCAAAAAATAATTTAATTAAATGTTTTTTTCATTGAAGTAATAACGCTTTGACGCTTTATATTTAGAGTTCAAACGAGGGAAATGATAAAAACATTTAGCAGGAAAGAGTATAAAAGTCTTTCCTGCTGTTAAAGTTTAGAACTGCAGGCGCCTGCAGGAAACTGGTGGAACGCAGCAGCGCCTGCAGCTGAACTCTGCGTGCATCGTCACATTTTCCTTTAAGTAAACAAAGAAAATAATAACTTCTGGAGTTTTTATTATTTAACCCTATTTACTATTAACAAAACTGTGAAGAAAAAAATAAATAAATTGTGCCAAAACATCTTATTCGTAGCGCGCATCGCAACACCTGAACCTGGGAATCAGCACCGTCCCTTCTTTCCGTGAACCTCATGGAGAGGCTTCGCTTCATGTCTATATTATTTAGCGTCGTCTGGAAAAGAAGTCCGCTGCTCTTGTGTTTTAGGCATATTTAGTTGCAGCACTTCCTGTGATAAATACCTAATTAATGGGTGGGATTCAACCTGTGCTACTGTTCGGATGTGCTGAAAGTTAACTGTGCTCTGCTAATATGCTTTTCCCCTTGTTTATTACTAAGCGTGTAACAACAAACAAGGCTCAATGTATGAAACTGGATGTATGAAACACAATATTCAGTATATTGAATTAGTAAAGCGCTCGTTAGCTTTAAAAACGTTGCATGCTCTGAATGGGACTCGGTTAGCATCGTCCCTCGGAGTTCCAAAACATGACGGCTCCTATAATCAGCGTTACTCACCGAGAGTTACGAAGTTTTTAAACAATAAAACTGCTCCAACTCCGCTTCAACAGTCCGTTCCGGCTCACGTGCGAGGTTCGGCCCCAAAAACCCAAGCAAAACGTTGAGCGTGGTCCGGTTCTGTTGCTCCAAAGTCCGTGCAAAATGTTCAGGAAAAGTTAGCAGGTCCAACTGTTAGCAAAAAAAACAGTCCACAGCAGAACAGTACGAACCTCGACCATGAACGGCAGCCGGCCGGCTGACAGAACGTATTAGCTTAAAGACACAGCTCTCCCACAGTCTTCGCGGCCGTACGCCTGTCGATGTTTTGTCATTGGTGGAGTAAGACTGACCCCTACTGTCGAAATCCATCATCTTTATCCGTGTGCTGAAAGAGCGTTGTTTAATTGGTGGATTCCACCTTGCTGAAAGAGCGTTGTTTCATTGGTGGAGTAAGACTGACCCCAAGTGGCGAAATACGGAAATGGTTTCTAAACAGTCACTGCTGATGAATGAAGTCCTTTCTTTGACCCCTGGTAACCCCCCTTCAGCATACTCAAAAACTCACCATTTTGATAACTTTAGATGGGACATGCCTTATGAACAGACTGACCGAGTTTGAAGCCGATCAATCGAAATCCCTAGGAGGAGTTCGATCAAATGCGAAGGCTGTAAACGGCAAAAATGGGGTCAAAATCTGAACTTCAATCTAAAATGGCCGACTTCCTGTGGGGTTTAGACCATGGCTCCAAGAGACTTTTTTTTACATCCTGACAAGGTGCACATGTGTACCGAGTTTCGTAATTGTAGGTTAAAGCATGGCTTGGGGCTGATCGTTTAAAGTTTTCTAGGGGGCGCTATAGAAAAATTAGGCCACGCCCACCAATTGTTGTGATGGATTCCTGTCAGGGAGTGGCAGAGGAACCATCCTAGTGAGTTTGGAGCAGCTCGGCCCGAAACTCTGGAATTGAGAGCCAAACGTATGGCAGTGGCGTTACAGGTCACTTCGCCACGCCGCCACGCCCACCTGCTCCATCTTAGCTGGTTGGGGTTGGAATCCTCAAAACACCAACATGTCTTCTGTCTCTGGGTACAGTTTCATGGTGATGAGGTCAAAGGGGTCGGATAGCGACCGTTCACAGTAAAACATGATACTTCCTGTTCTCAGGGGGCGTGGCCTAAGTGATGTCATCATTCGACCATAGGGTATTGTAGGAGACCTGATGATGATCAATCACAGTAACTTTGGTGCTTCTGTGAGTTTCTGTGTAGGAGATATAACAGTTTATTTTTTTATGGCGAGTCGGTGAACTTTGACCCCTGCTAACACCCCCTTCAGCATACTCAAAAACTCACCATTTTGATAACTTTAGATGGGACATGCCTTATGAACAGACTGACCGAGTTTGAAGCCGATCAATCAAAATCCCTAGGAGGAGTTCGATCAAATGCGAAGGCTGTAAACGGCAAAAATGGGGTCAAAATCGGAGCTTCAATCCAAAATGGCCGACTTTCTGTGATACTTGCACTATGACATTAATTGTAAATTTTGAGCATCTTGGGGAGCTCTACAAGTGTACCAAATTTCATGTCTCTACGATAAAGTAAGTGAATAGCAAAGGGTCCTTTGAAAATTTCTAGGTGGCGCTATTGAGCCATTTCTTGTGTGATTTTTGTGTTGACCTTAAAAATCAAAATTTTTAAACTCCCTTTATGCTTCCGCCAAGTTTGGTGAGTTTTTGAATATGTTAAGCCCCCCAAAAAGCCCCCCAAAGAGGTGGGAAGAAAAATAATAATAATAATTAAAGCCACAAGTGGCATCGGGCGGCCCTCGCAGCCAAGCGCCGCTCCGGCCTATTGGCCACCGCGGGGGAACTAGCAACCGCCGGCCGCCAGCCACCACAGTAGCTCTCACGCAGCTTACAGCACCTCCACCCGCACGGCACCCGGAAGCTGTTGCGCAGATTCCAGCACCGCGCCCACGTGCCAACGCAGAAGCCGTTGCGCAGTTACCGCGCCCGTCAACCAGGCGGTACGCATCGATGCGTTCGGCGGCGCTCCCTGACGACGCACAAAAAATGTGGTTCAGATTGGCGCATTTAGTGAGGAGATATAGCTGGTGTATTAACCTAGGGGGCGCAGTGGAGTCAAATTACATTTCAATGCTGTTGTGCTCCTTATAGGTCAACAAAGGTCATGCATATCCAGTTTGGCGCCAGTCGGATGATCCATGAGTGATTTGTAGCCGATCTTATGCACATGGCGAAGAACTGCAGTTCGCCATTTCTACACCCAAATGCGGTTCAGTCAGCAGCCAGCATTCCACAGAGTTAATCATTTTATCATTTTAAGTCAGTTTTCAGATCATGAAACTCATATAAATGATAGAATAACAGTAAAATATACAGCAGAAAAAACAGGTCACGCTATGCTAAAAGTGGGCGGGGATAACGTGATGAAAGGAAAATTTTAAAGTGGAAGATGTTCCAGTTTAATAAATAATAAACCAAGTGCAAAGCACATTAGCAGAGCACAGTTAACTTTCAGCACATTAGAACAATAGCACAGGGTTGAATCCCACTCATTAATTAGGTATTAATCACAGGAAGCGCTACAACTAAATATTATAACCCCAATCAATCGTTAATAAGACACTTAGGATTTTTTCAGAGCTCTTTCAAACGAAACTTTAAACCAGGGGTCACCAACCCGGTCGCCTGCAGGGACCTTTTCAGTCGCCCGCGGAGCTACTCCTAAAAATAGCCATTATAATTATGGAGCACTACCAAAAAATAATTTAATAAATGTTTTTTCATTGAAGTAATAACGTTTGACGTTTATATTTAGAGTTCAAACGAGGGAAATGATAAAACGCTTAGCAGGAAAGAGTATAAAACTCTTTCCTGCTGTTAAAGTTTAGAACTGCAGGCGCCTACAGGAAACTGTTGGAGCGCAGCAGCGCCCTGCAGCTGCACTCTGCGTACCGTCACATTTTCCTTTAAGTAAACAAAGAAAATAATAACTTCTGGAGTTTTTATTATTTAACCCTATTTACTATTAACAAAACTGTGAAGAAAAAATAAATAAATTGTGCCAAAACTTCTTATTCGTAGCGCGCATCGCAACACCTGAGCCTGGGAATCAGCACCGTCCTCTTTCCGTGAACCTCATGGAGAGGCTTCGCTTCACCTCTTTATTATTTAGCGTCGTCTGGAAAAGAAGTCCGCTGCTCTTGTGGTTTAGGCGTATTTAGTTGCAGCACTTCCTGTGATAAATACCTAATTAATGGGTGGGATTCAACCCTGTGCTACTGTTCGGATGTGCTGAAAGTTAACTGTGCTCTGCTAATGTGCTTTGCCCCTGGTTTATTACTGAGCGTAACAACAAACAAGGCTAAATGTAAGAAACTGGATGTATGAAACACAATATTCATTCTATTGAATTAGTAAAGCGCTTCGTTAGCTTTAGAAACGTTGCAGGCCTGAATGGACTCGGTTAGCATCGTCCCTCGGAGTTCCAAAACATGACGGCTCCTATAATCAGCGTTACTCACCGCGAAGTTACGAGTTTTTTAAACAATAAAACTGCTCCAACTCCGCTTCAACAGTCCGTTCCGGCTCACGTGCGAGGTTCGGCCCAAAAACCCAAGCAAAACGTTGAGCGTGGAAAACGTTGAGCGTGGTCCGGTTCTCTGGCTCCAAAGTCCGTGCATAAGGTTCAGGAAAAGTTAGCAGGTCCAACTGGTTAGCAAAAAAAATTACAGTCCACAGCAGAACAGTACGAACCTCGACCATGAACGGCAGCCGGCCGGCTGACAGAACGTATTAGCTTAAAGACAGCTCCAGTACAGTTCATCACATTGATGCATTTACTTGCCGTAGTAAATAACAGTTATTAACAAAACGCTACATTTTCTCCGTGTTTTAAGCCAACAAAAATTATTTGAGGGCTTACATATAACATTTCAGGTTATACTAAAAGTTTAAGCTGCTTTCCGTTGATCTACGCTCTCGAAAAGTTTAAATGTCCAGCTTTCCGTTGATCTGTTTGTCATTGGTGGAGTAAGACTGACCCCTACTGTCGAAATACTGATATGCATCATATTTATCCGTGTGCCAAAAGCGCGTTGTTTCATTGGTGGAGTAACACTGACCCCAAGTGGCGAAATACGGAAATGGTTTCTAAACAGTCACTGCTGATGAATGAAGTCCTTTCTTTGACCCCTGCTAACCTTCAGCATACTCAAAAACTCACCGTTTTGATAACTTTAGATGGGACATGCCTTGTGAACAGACTGACCGAGTTTCAAGCCGATCAATCGAAGTCCCTAGGACGAGTTTGATCAAATACAAAGGCTGTAAATGGCAAAAATGGGTTCAAAATCTGAACTTCAATCTGAAATGGCCGACTTCCTGTGGGGTTTAGACCATGGCTCCAAGAGACTTTTTTGTACGTCCCGACAAGATACACATGTGTACCAAGTTTCGTAATTGTAGGTTAAAGCATGGCTTGGGGCTGATCATTTAAAGTTTTTTAGGGGGCGCTATAGAAAAATTAGGCTACGCCCACCAATTGTTGTGATGGATTCCTGTCAGGGAGTGGCAGAGGACCCATCCTAGTGAGTTTGGAGCAGCTGGGCCCAAAACTCTGGAATTGAGAGCCAAACGTATGGCAGTGGCGTTACAGGTCACTTCGCCACGCCGCCACGCCCACCTGCTCCATCTTAGCTGGTCAGGGTTGGAATCCTCAACACAACAACATGTCTTCTGTCTCTGGGTACAGTTTCATGGTGATGAGGTCAAAGGGGTCGGATAGCGACCGTTCACAGTAAAACATTACATTTCCTGTTCTCAGGGGGCGTGGCCTAAGTGATGTCATCATTCGACCATTGGGTATTGTAGGAGACCTGATGATGATCAATCACAGTAACTTTGGTGCTTCTGTGAGTTTCTGTGTAGGAGATATAACAGTTTATTTTTTTTATGGTGAGTCGGTGAACTTTGACCCCTGCTAACCCCCCTTTAGCATACTCAAAAACTCACCATTTTGATAACTTTAGATGGGACATGCCTTGTGAACAGACTGACCGAGTTTGAAGCCGATCAATCGAAATCCCTAGGAGGAGTTCGATCAAATGCGAAGGCTGTAAACGGCAAAAATGGGGTCAAAATCCAAACTTCAATCTAAAATGGCCGACTTGCTGTGGGGTTTAGACCATGGCTCCAAGAGACTTTTTTTTACATCCTGACAAGGTGCACATGTGTACCGAGTTTCGTAATTGTAGGTTAAAGCATAGCTTGGGGCTGATCGTTTAAAGTTTTCTAGGGGGCGCTATAGAAAAATTAGGCCACGCCCACCAATTGTTGTGATGGATTCCTGTCAGGGAATGGCAGAGGAACCATCCTAGTGAGTTTGGAGCAGCTCGGCCCGAAACTCTGGAATTGAGAGCCAAACGTATGGCAGTGGCGTTACAGGTCACTTCGCCACGCCGCCACGCCCACCTGCTCCATCTTAGCTGGTCAGGGTTGGAATCCTCAACACAACAACATGTCTTCTGTCTCTGGGTACAGTTTCATGGTGATGAGGTCAAAGGGGTCGGATAGCGACCGTTCACAGTAAAACATTACATTTCCTGTTCTCAGGGGGCGTGGCCTAAGTGATGTCATCATTCGACCATTGGGTATTGTAGGAGACCTGATGATGATCAATCACAGTGACTTTGGTGCTTCTGTGAGTTTCTGTGTAGGAGATATAACAGTTTATTTTTTTTATGGCGAGTTGGTGAACTTTGACCCCTGCTAACACCCCCTTCAGCATACTCAAAAACTCACCATTTTGATAACTTTAGATGGGACATGCCTTGTGAACAGACTGACCGAGTTTGAAGCCGATCAATCGAAATCCCTAGGAGGAGTTCGATCAAATGCGAAGGCTGTAAACGGCAAAAATGGGGTCAAAATCGGAGCTTCAATCCAAAATGGCCGACTTTCTGTGATACTTGCACTATGACATTAATTGTAAATTTTGAGCATCTTGGGGAGCTCTACAAGTGTACCAAATTTCATGTCTCTACGATAAAGTAAGTGAATAGCAAAGG
Source organism: Poeciliopsis gracilis (assembly GCA_911649635.1). NCBI lineage: Eukaryota > Metazoa > Chordata > Actinopteri > Cyprinodontiformes > Poeciliidae > Poeciliopsis > Poeciliopsis gracilis. The sequence continues at coordinate 121,842 of CAJVRI010001518.1, forward strand.
GTCCTTTGAAAATTTCTAGGTGGTGCTACTGAGCCATTTCCTGTGTGATTTTTGCAATGACCTTAAAATATGAAATTTTTAAACAGCCTTAAGGTCTCCGCCAAGTTTGGTGAGTTTTTGAATATGATAAAGCCCCCAAAAAGGCCCCTCTTTTGGGTGGAAGAATAATAATAATAAGAAACAATACAGAAACAATAGGCCTTCGCAGCGCTTAGCTGCTCGGGCCTAATAAGAAACAATACAGATACAATAGGCCTTCGCAGCGCTTAGCTGCTCGGGCCTAATTATTGGAATCCCATTTCAAACACATAAAATTCATAAGATACATTAGGACCAAATCAATATTAAAAATCGACCAACAGTTCTCACCCAGGTCCAAAAATTGTGTTTACGTGATTAATTGTAAACATTGTGGAAAGAAATATGTGGGTGAGACCATGAATACATTATCAGTTCGTATGACACAACACCGGTATAATATAAACAACAACAAAGATTTGGACACACCACTGGTTAAACATTTTATTGAACATGGAATACAAAACATGGAAGTTTCAGGACTACAAAGGAACATTAATTGGCAGGAAAAGGAAAGAAAAAAGATGGAAAGAAGATGGATTTTTTGGTTGGGCACGAAGGAACCGTATGGTTTAAACTCAAAATAAACTTTAACACTTCTTACCTTGATTTTCATACTTACCTTAAGCCCATTTCCCTAACCCAAACCCTTTCCTACAATCTCTTTCCTAAAATTTAACCTTACCCATTTTTTTAACCCTAACCCTAACCAATTGTAATCCTATTCCTAACCCTAACCGAGTGGTCTCCTAAAAACAAAAAAATTATTTTTCAGCTTAATCCTACCCCTTTCAATTTCTAACCTTACCCTAGTTACCCTATCCTAACCCTAACCCCCCTTTACTTCCCCCTGTTTTAATACTATCCTCTATTTTACTTACCTCATTATACTTACCTTGTTTAGGTTAAAACACAAAAAAATGTTATAACAAAAAATAAAAAAATAATAAAAAATAAAAAATCTTCTAAAAAAATTATTTTTCTTGTAAAAAACTGCTTTTGTAAGTTTATGACAATGTTTTTGAAATACAAGTTAGTTAAAAAGAATTTGTTAATAGTTAAAACAAAAAAAGTATAATAAACGAATTCGTTTTGGGGAAAGTCCAAAAGAAAAAAAGAAAAAAAAGGGGGTGGAGCCTCGCCTGTGGGGTTGGACTGTAGAGCAGTTTACAGCTCATTCTGCTCCAGCCAGCACAGCGATAGGACCCACACAGCGATAGGACCCACACAGCTTGGCTACATTTAGATTGAAGCGCCTGGCCTGAAGAAGACCCGAAAGGAGGGTCGAAACGTTGCTTAGGGCGCTTTCTTTTGTTTCTTGTTATATTATTATTTACTTTCACACCTTTTTTTGTGTGAAAAAAATAAAAAACAAAAAAATTTTATAAAAAAAACAAAAAAGACCAAAAAAATAAAAAAACACAGAAAGACCAAAAAAAAACAAAAACACAGAAAAATCTTTTTTCTCTTTTTTTTCTTGTTTTGCGGACGTTTCTCCTTTTGAGAAATTGTTTTTTGTTCACACACATTTTTCTTATTTTACGTCTAGTTTCCTAAACAAGGAAACCCTCTTTAAGTTGTTTAAAAACAGTGAAAAGAAAAAGAATTTTTTTTTGATAAAAACAAAAAGAAAAACAAAAACTATGGAAGAGGAATGGACGAGAGTGGGAAGGCGGCGTCGCCGCGGTACTTACCGTCGCCCTTTCGGGTCGTGGGATCGGGGTGAACCCTACGGGGGGAGGGCCAGAGCATTACCCTTCTCGAGGAGAAGGTTTCAGTCCCCATACCCCAACCCTGACCCCGACCCTGACCCCCAACCCTGACCCCAACCCCGACCCTGACCCTGACCCCGACCCTGACCCTGACCCTGATCCTGACCCCAACCCTGACCCCGACCCTGACCCCAACCCTTGGTTGAAGCTCCAGAGTTCATGGAAACTGAAGGAAAAAGCTCTGACCAGCCTCCACATGACCTCAGTGAAACCAGATCATCTGGTTTTGTATGAAAGCTGATTAACGGACAGGATGATGTTCTGTCTGCGCTGCTGAAGTCCGGCGGCTCTGAGAGGAACCTGATTATGTGCAGACTGATTGTTGAGAGAAGCAGGTTTTGGTCATTCAGGGACTTTTGTCCTCTGCTTAATGAATAGTGACAGCATTTATTCAACCAATTACTGCGCTGCGTTTCTCTTTCAAACACCTGCAAATGACTTTGTTTTTTATGGAAAATGCATTTTGCCTCAACAGTATTAACTCTGTGTCACTTTCAGAGTTTTTCCTCCTTCAGGGCCTCATTTATTATTTTCACAGTTTTACAGGCCTCTGACCTTCAGATCTCACATTTCCAGCTTCAGCATCTCACCTGCTGCTGCAGCGCCGCTGGGCCCCTGCTGCTGCAGCGCCGCTGGGCCCCTGCTGCTGCAGCGCCGCCCTGACTCATGGAAAGTACTCCAGGTTTGGTGGGCAAAGTCTCGTGACCTTGAGATAAAGACCAGGATCGCTGCGGCTCAGAGCTTTTAGCTCGAGTGTTTGGACACGATCCAGAACCTTCTGTTGCTCTGTTGCATTTCTCTGACCAGAATTAAGATTCTAGCAACTTTAAGATCAACTTTAGCAACTTTTCATCACCAGGCCACCGGACCGCCCCACCGGCCCACCCCCCCGCCGGACCGCGCCCCCCCCCAAGTCTCTCCACCTGAAATCCCCACCGGATTTCAGGTGGAGAGACTTCAGGAATAAATGGTTGTAGTTTGGTCTCTGGTCAGAGTGAGGATGTGGAGCTCAACAGACGGTGCTGCTCTGTTCCTCACATGCCATAAAGTCAGAAAGTTTCTGCTTTATCTGAACTCAGAACCTCTACTGGACTCAAAGTCTCACGGGAGGCTTGAAGCAGAGCGCGACTGACGTCACGCTCCGGCTCAGGAGACATGCAGCGTCTTCATGCACAGCGGCTCCCGACTCTCTGCAGGAAGCCTGAAGGAGCCTCTGAATGTGGATCCTGGTCTCCATCAGTGGTGCTGTTAGCATCCAGGTCCTGTTTGCTCTCTGCTCACATAAAGAGCAAAGGAACCTGAACGCTGCAGAGCGTTGATCCACAGCAGCAAGTTGTGACCTTTACTGCCGTCTCTCCTCTCAGAGTTGGGGTCCTGGCTCTTTAAGCCGACTAATGATCCATGGAGGAGCTCTGGGGCTCAGCCTCTGTAATTATGCTCTCTCTCTCTCTCTCTCTCTCTCTCTCTCTCTCACTCTCACTCTCTCTCACTATCACTCTTCCTCAGCCGTTATTTCTGTCACACACAAACCTTCGGTCTCTCCTTGAGCTCCCCCTCCGATCCGCCACTAACCTGAATTCCTCTGTTCTTCAGTTTTTCTCTCCTCCTCATCCCTCGTTCTCCTGCAGATTAATTACTCTCTGCTCCATGTGCAGCTCTGCTCTCTGGATCCTCCATGTCTACCGCTGCTGAAGAACAGACTGCTGAAGAACAGACTGCTGAACCCTCAGCCTGGGCCGGCGCCTCACAGTGCTCACCACCAGACACAGAGATCTGGACCATCTGATGCAGCTGATTGTTGAGGGCTTTGTATGTGAGAATCTGAGATTATAACCCGGATTAACGGGGAGCCCATGAAGGGCAGCTAATTGATCTCTGTCATTTCCACCAGAACTCGACTGAAGGCCTTTAACTAGACTTTTCCAGATGGTGACGAGTCGCAGCAATCCAGAATGGATCAGTTCTCCAGATTTACTGCTGGACACGACGTTCCTAATCGTGGCAATAATCCAGAGTTGAATATTGAAACTCATTTAATATGGGATTTAAATGACATGTCCTAGTCAAAACAACAGCTGAATGTTAACTTTATTACTGAACTTTTATTGAATCCCTTCCAGATCAGGCGATGACTCAGCAGGTTCTGGTTTGGTCAGAATGTAAGAGAAGCTTAGAGTCTTCCAGGTTTTAATGCCTGTAATCTACCTGACGGATTGAACAGCGTCCCAATAATCCGATGGCTTTTCTTGCTTTTATTTGGCTGCCAAGTACAAGAACTGGCTAAAGGTGGAGCTTAGCTTAGCATTTTACTTGAAAGACATAAAGAAACTTCCATTGTGTAATAATATGCTGAAACAATAATGAATGAAACAAACACATAGATGAATAATGTCTAAGGGACAAACATGGTGAACAGCGCCCTCTAGGTGTCAGTGTGGCTCTAAACATCCTGCTGGAGTTCGCTCAGGCCGAGTCTCACTCGATTCTCCCGGTTGGAAGCAGAAATATCCGAAAGTCAAGTGGTCCAAACACGGAGCCAGAGGTTTGGCTTTCCAGTGTCTTTCACCAGAGGGCGCCAGGGAGCTGCAGCGCGTGAAGCTGCAGCGCGTGAAGCTGCAGCGCGTGAAGCTGCAGCGCGAAGCTTCAGACTTGACGCAGCAGAGCAATCAGCACCGACTTAAAGCCTCGACCCACTGCAGGTGATGTGCATCATGATGTGCTGCAGGTGATGTGCACCTGCAGCACATCATGATGCAGCACATCATGATGCAGCACATCATGATGCAGCACATCATGATGCAGCCGGAGGGTTGAGAGCCAGGCTCCAGTCCTGCAGTGGCTCTGAGTTTCCTGAAGGTTTTTCATGCTTCGTCTCAACTTAACGGTTCCCTGCTGTGCCGCCCTGGCTGCTCCTCCCCCTGCGCTGCAGCGTCTCCCCCTGCGCTGCAGCGTCTCCCCCTGCGCTGCAGCGTCTCCCCCTGCGCTGCAGCGTCTAAGACTAACCCTAACTCTATTCTTATCATGTTCTTTCAAATTTTTCAAGCCCTGCAAAACAACGACCTGTGAGCTGCTGCTTGTGTCCTCTGGGTGGATGTGAAGCCCGGACCATGTGAACTCATGTGAAGCTCTGAGTGCCAGAGCTTCACATGAGAGGAAACTGGTCTCTGCTGTGAGATCTGGTTTCCAGCCGGTGAATCGTCTGAGTGCCGATCGGCTGCAGAGCTTCATGTCTCTCAGGTTATCAATAAGCAGCTGCCACTTATTAATAGGCTTCACAGCCAAAGCAAAGCTATTAATGCACAGTGTGAAATAAATAGAGATATTGTATCAAAAACATTATTGTATGGGATTGAAGCAGATTAAAAACGAGCCGTGGCTCATTAGAGATGATCAAAATGATTAAAACATTTTCTGTTTCAGCCAAATATTCAGTGATGCTGCCAGACGATGGGCTGAGTCTCTAGTAGGACGTTCATGTCTCCGCTTGTTCCCCTCTTCGAAAACCTGAACATGAAACAATAGAAAGATCAAACCAGACGCCACAACCTACAAGAAATCTAATTAAGAGCTTCTCACTTCCAGAAGCATCAGAGGAATGAGATTTTTTCAAACTGAAGTTTTATGAATGATTCAGGGATGATTTGGATCCAAAGGCAAAAACTGGAGGAGACAAAAGAGCTGAAGGTTAAAAACGCCTGATTGGTTCCTGAACCAGGATGGATCCGACCCGACTGGGTCTCTGGTTACTGTGTCCACGAACATGTGCAGAACATGAACATGTGCAGAACATGAACATGTGCAGTCCAGAGCTGATGGCTGCTAACCTCCCTCATTCTCCTCCTGTCTTCCTGTCCTCCTCCCTGCTGTGTCCCTCCTCTCTGTCCCTCCTCTCTGTCCCTCCTCTCTGTCCACTCAGCCTGCTTTCCACTCGGAGAGGAATCTATTTTTCACCATCTCTCTTCTTGTTGGCATCTGAATCTTTTTCCTCCGTCTTCTCGGTCTTGTCCTCAGCAATGCGTTGCAGCTTCCTGCACTCTGCAGCTGAACTCGTCGACACATTGAAATGTTTTGGCTTCCATCATTTAATCTGTGTTCAGCTCGCTAACGGCCCTGTTAAAGCCCGACCTTTCAGCAGCCCCCCACCTTCAGCTGCTGCTGTTCGCTCTCATCACCAGCCAAACCCAAGGCGGGGGGGTCTGTGCTGCGTTCACTTGCACTCGGTCATCCTCACGTTGACTCGTTTAAGCTCTGCTGTAGATAACGAGTATTCAGACGGCGACTAAAGATGTTTTTGCTTCTAGAAACTGCAGTAAATTGTGATTTGTGAGGGTCAGAAGCTGCTTCAGGTCTGCAGACAGTTGGTGGGTCGAAGCTTTAAGTCGGTTCTGCTGCTTCTGTTTGGGTCCATTTAGTGAAGAAGCAGATAATAAAGAACGTTTTATTTCTTCTATTGATTTATTCTGCAGAACCCGAGGCCAGAGATGAATCCTGATGATATGTTGAGCTAACTCATTAGCATCTTTATTAGCCAGCCTGCAGCGGCTCCTCGTCTCTCCTCCACCTTTGTTTCCTCCATCTTTCTTCCTGCCATCGTCTCTCTGGACGCTTGGCGGCGCCGTCCGTCCCAACATTCAGCCTCTTCCTGGCTCGTGTCTTTGCTTCTGGGTTGGTGCTGGTTGGCTGGGTGAGAGAGATATGGAGGGATAAAGGGAGCAGAAACAGCAGATGTCTCTGCTCCATTAAGAGGGTAATGAGCAGAGCTGCATGCAGCCTCACTGCGCACAGCAGGGAACCGCTGCAGGTCCAGTTCTACCGACCCAGCAGACAAACACCTGGCGACGGTTCTGTCCTACATCACAGCGCTGCTTCCTGATGCGTCTCCTGCTCATCTTGGTATTTATCCTTCTGGAAGGAATCCAGCAGATTTAGCTTTGCTGCTGCTTTGTCCAGTTAAACCCAGTGGATCTGCTGGTCCTGGCCCAGGATTCAGCCCTGGTCCGTTTCCACCACTGGCTGGGAACCATTGATGATCTGCTTCCTGTCGCATCATCAGAATGATGATGATGATGATGATGATGATGATGATGATGATGATGATGATGATGATGATGATGATGGACAGCGACTCGTCGTTGCTGTGCTGCAAAGTGAATGAAATCACTCAGATTCCTGTTTCTGATATGAAGATCCAAACTCAATGCACCTGGACTGAACCAGACCGGACTGGACTGGACTGGACTGGACCAGACCGGACTGAACCGGACCGGACTGGACCAGACCGGGACTGGACTGGACTGGACTGAACCAGACCGGCTGGACTGGACTGAACCGGACTGGACTGGACTGGACTGGACTGAACCAGACCGGACTGGACTGGACTGAACTGGACCGGGTCGACTGCAGGTCTCTGAGGACCGAACTGTAGTTTCACATGTTCCTCAGCATGAGTCTAATGAAGACGCGTTGCTCCTGCCTTCTGTCCTCAAATAATCATTAGAAAAGTTACTAATTTATTATTTTGTTGCAAAACAGCGACACAATTTGAACAAATTAGAACATTTTTATCAGAAAATACGATTTTCCCTTGGTTGCCATGGTTAGTGGAGCACTGTCCAGAAAACTCTCCAGAACTGGAGGTAAAGCTTTGAGGGATTAAAGAGGTTGATTAGAGGGGGACACATGTGCGCCCCCTGCTGGGTGAGTCTGGGTATTAGTCGGTGGGGTTGCACAGGTTGGGGAGGGAGCGGCCTTGAGGTTACAGGTCGTTGTTCATAAAGAGTTAACAGAATAAGGTTAGCATGAGCTAACCACAAAAACCAGAATACTCAGACTGAACTGGGACTGACTGGTTCCGGACTGGTTCCTGTTCCCCTCCTGCTGGGTGGAACCAGGGAGCTCAGCTACGCCCCCTGGTGGAACACAAAGCACAACACGTTACTCCTCAAGTTCAATCAAAGCTCAACGTCATTCCTGAGTTCCAAGCCATTTATTGTGGATAGTTAAAACCCGCCGGACGTGCTGCGGCGGCTCAGGGTCAGGGTCAGGGGTCAGGGTCAGGGGTCAGGGTTAGCAAACAGCAACCACACAAAGTCACTGAAAGCTGCAACAGGTTCCAGAACCAACCAGAACCAAACAATGAAAATAAAAATGTTTTCTTTCCTATATTTCAAACTGGGAAGTTTTGGCCGACTGAAGGTCGTCAATATAAATATTCATATCTGATATATTCATTTATTTATCTTCCATCAGGTTGACTTTGAGCTCAGATGAGAGTTTGTTTGTTTGGTTTTGGGTTTTTTTAGTCATTTTAATTTTTATTTTCTGAAACTGCTGGATTTTAATTTTGTCATCTTTCATCAGTATTGATCAGCATGGGTCCATAGTGACATGTGTAAACGCTACACATGCATATTTTTTTCTTTCAGCTCTAATTAAAAAAAAAAAATATATTTATTGCCGTTGCCTTGACGACAGCTACATCACACCCAGGCAGTTAATAAATCATTGTCAATTTATAGATTATGAAGTTTACCATCCAACATTAGACCATTTATGTTGGATGCTAATATTATTAAAGCTAATAATACGCAGCTGGTTTTATTTGTTATTTGCATTGAATTGATTTTACTGATTGACAGTGAAGGTAACATTGTTTCTCACTTATTGTGTGTGTGTGTAGGTGTGTGTGCGTGTGTGTAGGTGTGTGTGTGTGTGTGTGTAGGTGTGTGTGTGTAGGTGTGTGTGTGTGTGTGTAGGTGTGTGTGCGTGTGTGTAGGTGTGTGTGTGTGTGGGGTTGGGGGTTCTTACTGTGAAACATGAGTCAACAGTCCCAGCTGATCTTCTGTCTCTGGTTTGTGTTTTTGGTTCGGCCTCCATCCCGTCCAGCCAAATAATCCCGTTACCGCGGCGATTCAGACACAACAGGCCCCTGCAGGGGGCTTTGAAATCCTTCTCCAATGGAGCTGCCAAGAGACACTGAGCATAAAAATGAACTCGCACATTTTGAGCACACACACACAGACACTGATGCCTTTGAATGCAGCATCCACACGTTGGCTCCCCGTCAGTCTGCCCACACACACTGCACACACACTCCACACTGCACACACACTGCACACACACTCCACACTGCACACACACTGCACACTCCACACACACTGCACACACTGCACACACACTCCACACTGCACACTCCACACACACTGCACACACACTCACACTGCACACACACTGCACACACACTCCACACTGCACACACTGCACACACACTGCACACTGCACACACACTGCACACACACTCCACACACACTCCACTGTTCCTGCAGACACTTCGACAGGAAAACATCTCCAGCGTTAGTCAAAGTGTCACTAAAGCGTTGGCTGATTTCAAGGTGACGGTGTGTAAATATGGAGCTTCATTTGGCCCAAAATAGTTTGATAGATAAGAATAAAGGCTGAAACTCCTGGTGGCATCAGCTTGTCAAGCTTTGAAAAGCTCCAGCTATCAGGACAGAAAGGAGGGAGCAGAACTCTGTCTGTTCAATGCAGCCGTTAGCATTGAAGCTAACGATAAGCAACTTCATACGAAGATCACCACTGCAGTATTGATTGGCATTTGTTCCAAAGTAGACATCAGACCATGAGGGCAGAATAGGGTAAGTCTCCCAGGAGACTGTTGGGGAACTGTTAGGGAACTGTTAGTGAACTGTTGGGGAACTGTTAGGGAACTGTTAGGGAACTGTTAGGGAACTAGTCTCCTGCTCCTCTGAAGCTCCAGGATGATTGGATGATGAATCACACGGGTGCTGGCAGCATCAGAGCCCCGCCCCTCTAGCGCCCTCTGCTGGATGAAGGATGAAGCAGCAGGCGAACAGAGAAAACCCTGTTTCCCAACAGTCACATGGCCTCCCAGTGCCTCCCAGTATGTAAATAGTGTGTATGATGTGCAACAGCGATGTTGGCACAATGGATCCAGATGGACAGAAGGACCACTGAAGCAGGTCAGGGGTCAGGGGTCAGGAGAACACAGGAGTTTGACTGATGCTCAATGCAGAGTGGCTGGACTCACCTGTAGAGGGGAGGAGCTTATCTTCCAGGTTAGCCTCTGCTCCTCCACAGGGTCCAGATGGGCCTGGTGGTGGGGAACATGAGCGAATGTCCTGGAGGGACAACATGTCCCTTCTGTCCAGGGAACGGCTCTGAGGGAACGGCTCTGAGGGAACTGCTCTGAGGGAACGGCTCTGAGGGAACGCCTCAGCCGTTCCCTGGGAGGAGAAGGATGGTTCCCTTACAGACCTGTTCCCAGGGAGGAAAGGGACAGACTGATGGCCATCTTAATCATAATTTCCACGTCTGTTCTCTCGTCCTGAGAGCCTTTTTCTGTCTCAACCGTTGTGTGGATGTCCTGGACTCTGATGAGAACACGCCACCAGCAGACGTGATCAGTATTCAGGATGCAGCTTGGCTCCTTTTCTACCTCCACCCAGTGGAAACACAACTGTGTGTGTTTATGTGGGAGTTAGCAGACAGTGTTTCCATCCACCAAGTTGAACATTAGTATTCAGCTGCCATCTTCCCTCCACTGGCTGCAGCCTGAGATCCTTTTTCTTCTGCTGCACATTTCCTTTCCCTGTTAAATGCTGCATATCTTGGTCTTTATCAAATGTAAACTAGTCACCTTCTTACTTCCTACTCAGAAGCTGAACTGGTTTCTCTCTGCTGACTCACTTTTCCTTCTATACGTACTTATTTCTCAGTTATGAAAGACTCTGGCCATAACTGACCTGCTAATTACAGAAATATTTCCACTTTCAGTGAAAGGGCTGCAGACATTCATTTGAACTGGATCTGCATTGAACAGATGCAATCATATAATATTCATCCTATATTTGTCACAGCTGCAAAAAAGAAACTTGATCAATCCAAGAGGGACAATTAGATTTGCTTAGATTTGCTGTAAAAAACGACAGAAATCTCGCTGATCGTTGTCTTGACAGATTTACAAGCTGACAGATGTTTTCAGCCAGACTTCAGGAAGTAGCTGAGTTTGTACTGACTGGACCATCTGGACCTCTCAGAGCTCTGAATGCCGTCACTGTTGGGTCGGTTCTGTACTCTGGATCTGAGGTTCAGCAGAGAATGTGTGTGATGAACTTGTATTGTTCTTTAATTATTGCTGCAAATGCTGCAGCAATAACTCAAATGACATATTATTCTCATCCTTATCATTTTCTATCGACAGCAATGATTTCTACTGGATGATATTCACAAACCTCTAAATGTAGAAGCAATTTTGTGATTATTAACTTGGGAAAAACAAAGTTTAAAACATGATTAAATCTTCAATGTACATGTTGTCCTGAAGCAGCTGCTGCAGCAGCTGCTGCAGCTTCACCGCTGCGTCCGGTTTGGGTTTTGGTGTCCAACCTGGCAGGACTGATGCATGTCAACTACATACTCCTGTTCTGGGCTGCTAGATGAGTCAGTAAGGATCGTCTGGACTTTCTAAGTATGCTCAAAATCTGTAAAAGTAATGAGTTCTAACGATGCGGGTCGCAGCCCCACAGGACCGGAGCCGGTTCTGGTCTTCAGTGGTTCCTGACCTCCAGCTGGTCCAGAAACAGGGAGACGTGAGACGGCAGCAGGTCTGTCAGCACCAGAGATGAGATTCATGAAAGGAAAACAATGTTAGAGATCATGAAACGTCTCTGAAGCGTTTCGGCCTTTCAGTCTGCGGCGCCGGTTCTGTTCATTAGTGAGAAGTGGAGTTGGTGCTCAGCTGCCGGCTGGTGTTGGTTTAGCATCTGCACTGCAATGAATGGTCACAGCAGCAGACAACCGTCTCCACAGAAAACACAGAGCTGCTGCAGCAGCTCTTCGCTGGATGAATAAGTTCCTGTTCCTGATTCTTGATGCAGGCAGTAAATCCCAGGACTTTGTGACAGAGATGATGTATGTGGTGAGTTTCCTGCTGGATGTACATGTGTAGCTGTCAGCAGTAATAAGGGCCTCAGTGCTGCAGGATTATTAATGAGCAGCAGCTGATGGAGAGCAGTCAGGTAGCCTCCCAGCGCTCGGCTCGGCTCAGTGCGGCTCGGCTCAGTGCGGCTCGGCTCAGTGCGGCTCGGCGCTGAGAGCAGAGACGCGTCGGGCCTCGTTCCTCTGCTCAGTCCTCATGTTTCCTCCTGGGATCCAGCTACAGTCATTCAGCTTCTCCTCATCTCTCTGTTTTCAGTCTCTTTCTGCTCATCCCTCCTCAGGCTGCACGTCCTTCCTGCTCTTGCCAGCAGTCTCCATGCAGACGATCCGTCTTCATTTCTCCTTTCTGATGGACTCTTATGGAGACCTATTAGGGCGCTTGGGGCCACACACATACACACACATACACACACACACACACACACATACAGGCATGCAGAGCCAATCAGAGCAGGCGAGTGCCTGAGGGCAGAGACTCGGTCGCTGTGCACTGCACTAAACCATCGACTATTTGCTGCTGATGAGTTTCTACCTGATGTTTTCACAGGTGACAGTGTGAGGGAGGAGGCGGCTAATTGCTGATGTGGTTGTTCCACCTGCTCCACCTGCTGGATGAAACAGAGCCAGTCCAAGGTATACCTTATACCTTGGACTGGCTCTGGTGTCCAACTCGTGTGGTGCACAATTAGCCTTCACTGTAAAGGCACATGGTTATTAAATCCATTCATCTTCTCATCATAACGGCTGATTGTTAACAAGCATAAATCTGTAGAGCCTCTAGTCCATGAATTAGACATGATGATTATTAAAGCAGCGTCTGCTGCATTACTGCTGCTTCTACCTTCAACTTTACTCATGTTTCAAAGAAATGTTTGTCTCTTTGTGGAGAAATAAGGAGAAAAGAGACATTTCCCGTGTTCAGAATCAGGTTTGAGGGAAAAACCTGAAGAGTGAAAATATCAGTGCAAATCTGCTGTTTTGTTAAAGCCATGAAAGGAAGAAGAGATGAAACATGGCTGACAAAGAGACTCTGAGCTCCGAGAGGAATTAGAGGAAACCTCCAGAGCAGCGCAGGAGTCAGAGCAGGAGGAGGCCGGCATTAGTCCCATGGTGGGGATCAGCGCCGTGACGCTTTGATGTTGCACGCACACACACACACACACACACACACACACACACACACACACACACACACACACACACACACACACACACACACACACACACACACTCAACCTGTTGAAGGATGCGACCTGTGGATTCTAAAGCAGCAGGTTGAGACACAAACAGGAAGTGAGGCGTCAGCAGCACCTGTCACCGGGTTTGTTACCTGCAGCAAACTGATCTCTGATCCTGGCTGAAGATCAGGACAGAAATCCTGCAGTTTTCCATCAGTTAGGGAGAGAAAACATGCGGCAGCTTGTTCCTTCAGGCAATGGCTGTAATCAGCTAATGAAGCTCCATCACTGAAGAATTCAAACTCAACAAAGTGGTCAGACCAGGCCACAGTTTTCTGTGTGGAACAAAATCTCAGGTTCTTCGCAGAAAATCAGCCGATTCATGGATTTTTATTGCAGCATATATTTAAAGTGAGAGCTGCATTGCTAGTTGCCACTCTTGGCTGCTGTCATGATTTGTAGGCACTGAGAAGGAATGAATGACCCGAACTCATGGCGGAGGCCACAAACCCGCCAGAGTCGGCTCTGGCAGACAGCGGCGAAAGAAACGGACTCCTTGATGGCGGCCCGGATCCGCCCTGGCCCCGGATCCGCCCGGCGGCCCGGATCCGCCCCGGCCCCGGATCCGCCCCGGCCCCGGATCCGCCCGGCGGCCCGGATCCGCCCGGCGGCCCGGATCCGCCCGGCGGCCGGCTAGTGGCTCAGGAACATTTGCTGCAGGCTCGGTTTCAGGGAATTGGGCTGGAGGGTGAACAGATAATGGTTCATTAAGGGTTATTATTTGGACTGAAGAAACTTAAAACTAAAGTGACAGAATAAAGAAGATGAGAGGCAGATTTAACACATCTTAGAAATATCTTTAAATATTGAAACTTAACTCCTTTTCATTCCAGTTTATAGACATACTCCGTTAAGAGTGATGGAGCCAGACTTTAAGTTCAGATTTTACCCTTCGTGTTATTTCTGTCAACACTTCTTTCTGCTAGGAATCCTTTCCTGGAGCTTTTCTTCTTCAGGCTTCGTCTCTCTTTTCCTTCATGTCGTTATTGGACAAAAGTCACCTTCCATGTTTTAGTGTGCATGCGCGCGTGTTTGTGTGTGTGTGTGTGTGTGTGTAGGTGTTTGTGTGTGTGTGTGTGTGTTTGTGTATGCGTGTGTGTAGGTGTGTGTAGGTGTTTGTGTGTGTGTGGGTGTGTGTGTGTGTAGGTGTGTGTGTGTGTGTTTGTGTTTGTGTGTGTGTGTATGCGTGTGTGTGTGTGTTAGACAGCGCTTCTTCACCTAAAACACTGTTATCGGACTTGTGACAGCTCTAATTCTCTCTCTATCAGTCGGACACACATGCAGAGCTGCTGACAGTTAGCTCAGGACAATCCATGGCTCTCTGTTCCTATCAGGCCTCCATCTGTGATTGGCCGGCGTCGCTCTCTGCTCATGTAATGTATCGTTGCAACGTGCTGCATTTTCCTCAGTGATTTAAAATGTGTTCTCTAAAAGCTGCTTGGACTGAAAAATAATTACCTGCATTAACATATACAGAATGATGGATGGATGGATGGATGGATGGATGGATGGGATGATAGATGAATGATAGATAGGATGGATGGATGGATGGATGATGGATGGATGATGGATGGATGATGGATGGATGATGGATGGATGGATGGATGGATGATGGATGGATGATGGATGGATGATGGATGATGGATGGATGATGGATGGATGATGGATAGATGATAGATGAGATGGATGGATGATGGATGATGGATGGATGGATGGATGATGGATGGATGATGGATGGATGATGGTTTGGGGTTGACATGCAAAGACCCTGCAGATTCAAGAAGACACAGGATTTTTTCTTCTAGGACAAAAACCCAAGAAGAACCAGAACCTGAGTCGATCTCATGGGTTGCAGTTCAGTTTGTTTTGTTTTCATTCCCATTAAACTGTTTCGGTTTCATCAGCGTTAACCGCTGACCCGCCAGACTGGAAATGAAACGATCCTCATTACTCTGTAATGTGAACAATTGAATTAATGTGGAAGAGCTTCGGCCTCCGTCTGACCTTTTCTGTCTCACACAACAACAGGAACATTAGCTTCTAGAATATTCTGTTTCCACTGATACTGTCCTGTATAATTTACTAACATCATTATGCAAATGCTGCAGAGTTCTGTTTAGTTCAACATTCTTAAGTAACATTTCCAATAAGTAATTATTCTGGGATTTTCAGCTGATTTATAAATGACTTAAATGTTTATTGTCTCTGCATTTCAGGACAGAAACTGTGCAAAACAACTCTCCTATTTGCATATTTGTCCGACTCATGCTCTGCATACAAACCGATGTAGAAACACTAATTATGTTTTGGCACTAATCCCCCGGAGCTGCAGCTACTATCCGCATGTGCAGTCACCAACTGCGCTGAAGCTGCTGCTGCAGAGCGAAGCGTCAGGCTGACTGACAGCATCATGAAGCTGCCATAGACCTATAGTGTATAGATCTATAGTCTATAGATCAGCCTGAGTTTGGCTGGACTCGTGTTGGCCATGAGTTCAGATAATATTATGTTATGACTTCATTACCACATGATGCAATTTTTCTTCACAATCCCCTCCTTTTATTTGAAGAAAATATGTAATATTTTATATGAATCACATGTTGGTTTAAAGAATACTGAAAAGCTGAAGAGTCCACATCAAACATGCAGATATTCTTTGCAGTGGAAAAAAACATAGACTGACTGTGATTGTAATAACTGCAGAAACTGAATTGATAACACTGAAATGATTCATCTGCGGCAGCCTGAACGTTTATGATCCAGTTAAAGGTGATTCCTCTCATTTCTACCAAACGTCTTGAGAAGTTAGGATGGGTTTGAAACTGCAGGGACTCCAACATGGCTGTCCGCATCGTCTCTTGTTTGCTTTAATCTGGTCCACATAATTCGTGTCTGAATGACTGAATGGGTTTATCTGCTCAGCAAGCAGGCAGGACGAAGCTTTGGGACATTCAGGCTCTGATCTCTGGCTCGTCTTGTCTCTGCCCGCCGCGCCGCTCTGCAATAAAACCAGAACAATCCAGGTTTCCCTCAGGATCCGGAGCGAGGGCCCGGGGCCTCATGCATGAGGCGCCATGCGCGCTAAAATGTGCAGCGCCATATTTTACGCACAAGTCAGCATGTATAAAAATGAACTTTGTGCCAAAGTTTGTGTGAATATATGCACACTGTTTCACTGGCGTGAAAATGTGCAGCAGCAACACAAACTTCCTGTTAACAAAAATAAACTACGAGTCAAAACTGAAACCTGAGAAGATTCAGTCATTTAGACCAGAAACAGCAGAAACAGCAAACCTGATGATTTCATCTTTTTAATATTTTATCGTTTAAGCGATGAAACTGAACCGCATTTATCCTCAGACACACACACACACACACACACACACACACACACACACAGACACACACACACACACAGAGACTACACACACATCATCACTAATAATACAGATATTACACACATCATCACTATTACACACATTATTATTAGACACACAGCACACACACACACTTAGGATATTACATTATTAGAATACTCCTTTATATACTAAATAGAGATATTAAATACACACACAGAGACACACACACACTACATACACACACGCACGCAAAACAGAGACACACACTCTCACACACACACACACACACACAGAGACATCATCACACTAAATAGAGACATTAGAGACACTATTATATGCCACACACACAGACAGACACACACACATTATTATTGACACTATTAATTTTATATACTAGTATTACTACTACTAGATACATTAGATATTAGTAGATATTATTACATAGACATTAATAATAATAGATACGCACATACTACAGAGACATTATTATTATTAGATATTACACATATAATACACATCTACATAATCACATTAATAGAGACATACACTTACACACACACTATTACACATGTAGACATTATTATTAGATATACTATTACATTATTATTATTATTACTACTATTATTATTATTATTAGTATTATTATTATTATTACATTTATATATATTATTATTACTATTATTATTAAATAGAGATATTATTATTATTATTATTAGATTATTAATATTAGATATTATTATTATTATTATTAGATACTACTATTACTAGACACTACTACTACTACTACTATTAGACACTACTACTACATTAGACACTACTATCAGACACACACACACACACACAGAGACACACACACAGACACAAAATAAAGAAAATAAAAATAAAGACATGAAAACCTCACTGCACTGTAAATGGAACTTTTTCTCAGTTTTTGTCTCATAAAGACGAAACGCATTGAAATGTGACTATGGATCCTTTCTAACCTGCTGATTAAAATAATCAATAGGTCTGATTATTGAAGGTGACCTTTGATCATTTCCCGAGTCAGACGCTGCAGCTGGAAGTCGGTTTCAACAGGAACCAGAGCAGAACTTGAGCCTGGTTCCGGTTGGTCAGAGAACCGGACTGACGCTCAGGGTGCAAATATTCCTAATGGTTTGTCTCCAGACGGCGCGAGAAGGGAAGCTGGACCAGCAGCACTCACCTTCTATAAACACACGACTGGATCCTGCTGCTGCTGTTGCTGCTCCTGTCGCTGCTGCAGCTCCTGTCGCTGCTGCAGCTCCTGTTGCTCCTGCTGCAGCTCCTGTTGCTCCTGCTGCTGTTGCTGCTGCTGCAGCTGTTGCTCCTGCTGCAGCTCCTGTCGCTGCTGCAGCTCCTGTTGCTCCTGCTGCTGCAGCTGTTGCTGCTGCTGCAGCTCCTGTTGCTGTTGCTGTCACAGACACACAGTGAGTCAGATTTACCTGTTACCAGCAAAATCCCAGCAGCTTTACTTCAGACTCCAGCAGACGTGGAAGTAAAGGGATCAGGAACTTGTTGCTTGATGCAAATAATGAATAATTTATGTTTGGAGCCTTTGACAGGAACATTGGAAAATAAAAATGAAGACGTTTGTGCAGAAAGGTTAGCAGGACATGTGAAGGACGAGTCTGAGTGAATCCGTCGGTTCTGAGCCAAACACTGAAAGTTCTCAGAAAGCTTTCGGCTCTGTGGTCTCTGCAACCTGCACGACGTTTCCATGGAGAGCATCGCATTGAAGCAGGAAACATGTGAAAGACAGACTCCACTGTCAAAACACTAACATGTCATCACTTAAATAATTAATACACAATTTGAATTTCCTTATAACTATTTTAATGGCCTTTATGACTTTTATTCTGCACAAACAAAATATACTTTAATATTTAAGCATTGCAGCTTCTAACTGTATCCTCTGTTTTAAAACAATAACCGTATTTTATCTTTCACACAAAAAAGTACAAAACTGAAAAAGGTGTAATGCTCCTTTAATGTTGTGTCTCTACTAAGCTTCACACAGGAAGTCATTAATTACTCACCAAATCTCAGAACAAAATGGCTCCTCTGGTTTTTGCAATAACCCATAAAGAAATGACATCAAAGTATTTCATGTTCCAAAAGTGCAAAATACAATATATTTAGATAATTAAAAATTTTCTCCAAAACGTCGGAGGAAAAGGGACAAAGTGTTTGAGTTAAAGCAGTAACTGCAAATATGAATTAGCTTCAGAAAGTGGGAAGATTTAGTCATTTAATAATATTCATATTGTTAAATGGAGCGTGTTAAAACAAATCTCAGTGGGTTTAAAGGGCCTTTCACTCAGTGGTACCTCGATTATGGAGTCTTACACAGAAGAAGAAGAAACTTTTCTGTTAGATGCTGATGGAAGCTCATCGTGTGTCTTACCTTTTCCGTATCCCAGCAAATCATGTCGAGACAGCTAAACTACCACGACTCCCAGCGTAGCAAAGGTTTCTGGGTAACACGGCCACCATCTTGTATCTGCGTGCGGCGTGACACTGAGCGCTTCTGTGGGATTTTCTTTATGTAGTTTCAGAAAGGCCATGACTGTCACCCTGCCCAGGGCTCTTCCCCACTGTCTGGCCGTGACATCTGCTGCGCTCCTCCTGAGCGCTGCATTGCAACCGCTGGAGGTCAAACCGAGCTTGGTGCATATAATTGGTTTTGAACCTGCCTTTCTAACCAGCCCTTCCTTCACGCTGCTCTGTTTTGATGCCGCTGGTTACGTCATTCACAAGCTTTACCGCAGTTGGGCAGTAGACGTCAGATCTCTATTATGGGCCAAATTTCTATTGATTCTGCCATACACCATAAATATGACACAAATTTCTTTGCGTTTAGTGATTTGGAGACACGGATGGTTTGGTAAACTTGTTAGCATGTTATTTATGCTATAGTTATCTGAATAACTCTTGATATGTTACGCTAACATTCCAGGCATGTTCTCAGTTTGTTGTTTGTCATGTAACGTTAGCATACCATTAGCATACCGTTAGCGTACCGTTAGCATACCGTTAGCATACCGTTAGCGTACCTTTCAAGATGACATGTTTGTTCTTGGTGTTGGATTTTATCAAATTAATTTCCCCCAAAAATGTGACTTAAAGTCCAGAAAATATGATATGTCCTAATATAACTGATATGTTACTTATATTGGATGTATCAGTGGCTGATGGGGGTATGTTCCGTGCGTCCATCCGTGCGTCCGTCCGTCCGTCCCATCCGTCCGTGCGTCAGTCCGTCCCGTCCTGTCCGTCCGTCCCGTCCTGTCCGTCCGTCCGTGCGTCTGTCCCGTCCCGTCCCGTCCGTGCGTCAGTCCCCTGTCCGTCCGTGCGTCTGTCCCGTCCCGTCCCGTCATGTCCGTGTGTCTGTCCGTGCGTCCGTCCCGTCCCGTCCGTGCGTCCCGTGCGTGGATGGATGTTCTTCCAAAGACCTTTACTCTGCAGAGTTGTAGGATTCATTTTTCTAGCATGTTTTTGTCTAGAAGCTAAATGTTGAATTCCTGTTTGCTGTTCAGTGAACTGGCAGCTGCTCCTCACTAAGGAGGACGTGGAATGTGTCCAGATGTCCTGCTGCGTGTCTTTGGTGCGGTGGGACAAGGCGACAGTCGTCCTGTTGCTGCCCCCTGCGGTTTCTCGACAGAATTTATTTACAGCCTCATGTTTATCTGCATGACAAGCTGAAGTTTTGATTTTTGGTCATATTAACTCGTCTCCCAGCTGAGAGGCGACAGTCAGAACCAAACGCCGTTCTCTGGATTCTAAACTGCATGAATGTGGAGATGAGTGGAGTGTGGCCCGACCCATAAACACCAACTTATTACCACCGGACAGAATTAGGAGAACTGTGTGAAATCCAGAAATGTGGAACCTTGTGCAGGCAAAGCCAGAAGGCAGACCTGACCTGAACCTCGCAGAGAGTTTGGATTTCATGCAGAGAGCGCTAATAGGATCTGCCTCAACGCCAATCCACAGAAAAGCCTTCAGCCAGAGGAAGACGTCCATCAAACTCTCATCTGGCGGAGTGGGAGGCTGCAGGAACAGATCTGGGTCGGGTTGGTGTGTCAGAGCTGCTGCATGTCTCCTCCTGCCAGGCTGGTCTGCAAGACTTTCACAAATTTAGTTCTGAAAATTCTTCACATTTTTAGTTCTTTTAAATGGAGTCTTTCCTTCGATGTCCTATGAAGACGTCTTTCTGATCTAATGGTGCTTTTTAAATCCACCCAGAGTGAAACTGGAGTATCAAACGCTGAATGATTGGAGCAGGTTCTGGTTCTATGGGCCTGACTGCAGCCGCTGCAGGTGAAAGCTGACGAAGAATGAAGAAGAAAAATGAGAGACAACATTTAGGTAAGTATGCATTATTCACGCTGGACAGATTGCTTCATTTGTTACCGTGGTGACATCAGTGTCCATCAGAGGCCAGCAGCACCAGCATGTCTGCCACGAGCTTCATCTCTGCTTAATCTGCCGTCTTCCAGTCGTCTTCCTGCCGTCTTCCTGCCGTCTTCCTGCCGTCTTCCAGTCGTCTTCCTGCCGTCTTCCAGTCGTCTTCCTGCCGTCTTCCTGCCGTCTTCCTGCCGTCTTCCAGTCGTCTTCCAGTCGTCTTCCTGCCGTCTTCCAGTCGTCTTCCAGTCGTCTTCCTGTCGTCTTCCAGTCGTCTTCCTGCCGTCTTCCTGCCGTCTTCCTGCCATCTTCCAGTCGTCTTCCTGCCGTCTTCCTGCCGTCTTCCAGTCGTCTTCCTGTCGTCTTCCTGCCGTCTTCCTGCCGTCTTCCTGCCGTCTTCCGTCGTCTTCCTGCCGTCTTCCTGCGTCTTCCAGTCGTCTTCCTGCCGTCTTCCTGTCGTCTTCCAGCCGCTTGCCGAACATCGTCCCTCAGTCTTCCTGCCGTCTTCCTGTCGTCTTCCAGCCGCTTGCCGAACATCGTCCCTCAGCTCTGATTCATCGCTCTGCTGGAAACCTGGCCGATAACCGACAGAGCAGCTGGTTAAAACCTCTGGTTTCATTTGAACACTGATCCGTTGCTGGTCTTCAGTTGAAGGAATGCTTCCTCCTCTCAGTCGTCTCTCCTGAACCTGATGATTTCCTTTAAATCCTGTAGGTGTTTCAGGCCAGTGGTTCTGCCTCCGTGGACTCAGAGGCTCGTTTCTCTTAACGAGCCGTCAAATCGGGCGTGGCATGTGGCGCTCAGGTGAGCTGAGTCAGGACGTTAGCAGAGGAAAACAACTTCCAGTCAGGGTCAGGGTCAGAGTAAGGGTCAGGGGTCAGGGTCAGAGTAAGGGTCAGGGGTCAGGGTCAGAGTAAGGGTCAGGGTCAACAAAGCAGCCATCACTTCTTCATCAGATTTGATTTTCCCACTGGATGAATCCATAATCGGGAACGCTTCTTAGTTTTCCAGAACAGGAGCAGCTGCTCCAGTGAAACAATCATTTCTTCCCAAGTGTTCAACATGTTTGGAAGGATGGAAAACATGAGAGGTTCAGCAGATTGTCATCACGCTCTGCACTGCTGCTCTGTATTGCTTCACACCTTCAGAAACAGAATATCATGTTTAGCTGTCATCATTATTATTATTATTGCTCTGTGATTTTCTACCACTTTATTATTCTGTCAATTCTCCCACATCCAGACCAGCACCACACTGGAGGTTCTGGTTCTGTTTGGGATCAGAGGTCACAGCTTTTCCTGACTGCAGTCAGTTCATCATGGCTTCATCCAGCCTCCCTCGTCATCCTGCTGCTCTGCCTGGAGGAGGAAATGTTCTCCGTATTGTCGCTCGCTGTGAAAGGAGCAGACTTAATGAATTTTTCATGGCTGTGACATTGTCCAGCTCTACTTTATGGCTCTACTTTTTCCTCCTTGGCCTCATGCAGAGTGATAGAGCTCCACTACAGTATTGGCAGCAACATTTTCTGTGTGTGTACGTTGCAGGCATTGATTTCCCGTCCGAGCCGTCTCCACATCTCTTTGCAGAGGATGTAGTGCTGCCCTGGGTTGCGTGGTGGTTGATGGATCACCTTGAAGGACTGCGTGGCTTCGTTTCTCTAAATATCTCTCTGGCAGCTCCATGGCTGTTATCTGCTGCTGCGAGTACAGCGCTTTGTTCTGGAGGAACAATAAACGTCTGCATAACAATCCACAGGCAAACATCGATTAGCGAGGAAAGAAGCTGGAGTGGCTGAAATCTGTTCTTCCCTTCAACGACTAATCTCCATTTCAGACGTTCTCAGCTTTACCAGAGATTAGAGGCAGCAGGTTCTGTTGGTTCTGCTGGTTCTGCTGGTTCTGGTGGTTCTGGTGGTTCTGCTGGTTCTGCTGGTTCTGCTGGTTCTGGTGGTTCTGCTGGTTCTGTTGGTTCTGCTGGTTCTGTTGGTTCTGATGGTTCTGCTGGTTCTGATGGTTCTGTGGTTCTGTTGGTTCTGTTGGTTCTGATGGTTCTGTGGTTCTGTTGGTTCTGATGGTTCTGTTGGTTCTGTTGGTTCTGTTGGTTCTGATGGTTCTGATGGTTCTGTTGGTTCTGTTGGTTCTGCTGGTTCTGTTGGTTCTGATGGTTCTGATCTACATCACAGCTCTCTGCCAGAACCAAATCGTCCAAAACAGGATTTTACTGAAGGTTTCGTTGCCTTTTTCTCTCCCGGGTCCGGACCGGACCTGTTTGTTCATGAAGTTCCTGTAAAAGCTGGATATAAATCAGGAAAAGTGTTTCCACGGTGACGGCGATCAGCAGCCGTTCCTCGTCCTTTATTGGGTCGCCCATCAGTTGAATCATCGGTGAAACGTGAGCTGCTGCTCGGTGAGTCCTGGAGGAAAACAGTTGAGAGACAAGAAGGTCACGACTGATGAAGGCGCCGAAGATCCTCCTGCTCTCCAGGTGGAGCCAAACATTTCAAATGTCTCAATGGTCAGAAGCTTTGAACAGACATGGGCCAACACCGGGTCGCCTGGTGGACGGACCGGTTCCGATGCCGCGGGTCATGGATCGATGTGTGGTGGGCAGCAGCTGAAGGCCCGGTTAATAAATTGAAGTCATTCGGATTTTGAGATTTTCTGGAGGTTCTGGTTTCCTCTGAAAACAATAAAGGACAACCCTCAGTCAGAGGCTTCACTACCCGTGCTGCGACACAGACTTCTACAGGAGATTTTCTCTGTCAACATCAGGTAGAATCACACATGGACCAAGAAAACGTTTTAGTTTTTAGTTGCCTGTTTGCTGCTCAGGCAGTTTTTACTCACAAACTGAGAGATTTGTTCTCTGCTAACGTCACATCTGGAGCTCAAGAAAAGGACAAGAAATGCTGCACATAATGAAAGGCGTAATATTCTATATCCCAAAAGAAGATTAGCAAGATGGTGACAGCGCCGGCGAGATGCAGAGCGGCTGGCGATTGGCAAGATTCTGTTGGTGTTGAAAGTATGAGCGTCAGTCTGAGGGACGGCAGAACGGCGCGGCGACGATCCGACTCTAAACATCGACATCACAGATCAGTGGCGCTCTCCGTCAGGTCAGCTTTCAAACAGCTTTTTGCTTATCTTTCTTCAGTCAGGAAACACTTCTAGTAAAACGTCTGAATGCAGCTGACAAGCTTTTCCTCCAGCGAAGCTCTGAATCACTTCCAGAAACCAGAAGGGAACAAACTGAAGCCACGTGGGCCTAAAAATACTGCAGCCGCTCTGAGTGACCCGCTCAGTGGTTCACGCCGAGGCCGTGTGCGCTCTCCATCTGCATGGAGAACAAAAAGCAAACAAAGAGTTGTGCTTTTCATTCTGTACGTTTGAAAGCATCCAGAAGCAGAAGCTCCTCTGTGTTTGAACAGCTGTGAGGAGAAAAACGCGGCGTGGATGAAAGACGTGGAAAAGCTTTCAGAATCAGAGGCGCGACCCTGTCGACTCGTCTCTGCTATGAAAACACAACATGTTTCTCACCTTTCTGCTCGCTCTGCCTCCCGTAGCAACTTTCACTGATTATTTTCTGTCTGACGCCACATTTACATCTCAACACTTTGTTCTCCTGCTCAAGCTTTGAAATGAAAATGTTGGTGCAGGTTTGATAATCTGACAGCTACCAGTCAGAAACTGCTAGACGCAGAATCTGCAGGAGAGGTTTGTAACTTCCCAGCAGTTCTGCACTGGACTTCCTGTGAATATGAAACAACTTGTGTCACGATCTAAACAACATGAGACAAGAAGAACAAACGTCTCTGATCCTGCAGAGCTGCAGTGGAATACAGAATAAAATAAAGTTGATCTCAGACGTTTGTGATTGAAGGCCTGGAAATTACTACAGGCCTCCATCCATGAAAGTTCATTAAAGCTTTCATCTCATTTTAAGTTCATTTTAGTTTCCAACAGTAAGCCTATGAGTTGACTTGTCAATAAATGAAGAGTTTCCTGAGCCTGACTCGAGCTTACCTGTCCAGGTAAGCTCTGTGGTTTTCCACTGGTAGCTGCAGGTGGATCTGCACGTGACAAATGGCCGCAGTGATCAGCCAGGCTGCAGACGGCACAAACAAACTGCACTAAGAATGGATGAAAACTCAACTTTATTATGAAATCTACAGAAACTGCAAAGCAATCGCGCCAGGAAATATTCTTTACCCAAACCAGAATCAAAGACATCAACAAAGCTGCAGCTTTGACTGAACATCGACACCAAATCCAGGATCTATGCTGAACCCAGACGTACCAGAGGCAGAAGCCATGAAGCTCCTGTTCCTGCTGCCTGGACATCCGAGCCAAACTTTCCTTCACACAGTCCAGCCTTCGTCCATCTGACCTGAATAACAACCTGCTGGCTCATCAGCTGATTTAAACCGACCTCTGACCTCCCGTTCGTAGCAACGTCACTGGAAAATCTGTTTGAGCGGCGAAGCAGCTGCTGTCAGTCCGGTTTCCATGGTTACCACAGCACTGAGACGGCCTAGTCAAAGGCTTCAAGGACATTCATATAAAAACAGGTGGAGCTGGTTCTGGTTCTGTTGGACCTCAGTGTTGATCATGTTATTGACTGGAGAACTGGGTCAGGCTCTCCGGTCCAGAACTCGGCTGGTCCCAGTTCTAAGACTGGTTCCAGTTCTAAGACTGGTTCCAGTTCTAAGACTGGTTCCAGTTGTAGACTGGTTCCAGTTCTAAGACTGGTTCCAGTTGTAGACTGGTTCCAGTTCTAAGACTGGTTCCAGTTGCAGACTGGTTCCAGTTCTAAGACTGGTTCCAATTGTAGACTGGTTCCAGTTCTAAGACTGGTTCCAGTTGCAGACTGGTTCCAGTTCTAAGACTGGTTCCAATTGTAGACTGGTTCCAGTTCTGGACTGGTTCCAGTTCAGACTGGTTCCAGTTCTAAGACTGGCTCCAGTTCTAAGACTGGTTCCAATTGTAGACTGGTTCCAGTTGTAGACTGGTTCCAGTTGTAAAGACTGGTTCCAATTGTAGACTGGTTCCAGTTGTAGACTGGTTCCAGTCTGATGGAACTGGGATTTCATTGTGTCAGTTTGTATCTCAAGTCATGGTTCAGCCCTGGGACTCCTGCTGTTTACAGCAGCCTCAGTGTAAACAGGGTTGGGGATCTAGAAGCTTCCAGCTGAAGGTCACATGATCTCTGAAACATTATGGCATCATTAGCATGCCATAATGCTAATGAGGGCAGGTCCTCCATTTCCCCCAGAGAGCTGAAGCAGCAGCTGGCCTGCTGTTAGCCAGACTGTTAGCCAGGCTGTTAGCCAGGCTGTTAGCCAAGCCGTTAGCCAGACTGTTAGCCAGGCTGTTAGCTGGGCCGTTAGCCAGGCTGTTAGCCAGGCTGTTAGCCAAGCCGTTAGCCAGACTGTTAGCCAGGCTGTTAGCCAGGCGGCCTCAGGGCGAAGACCTGCCTCTGGTAGATCAGCAACAATCAGGGAAGAAGTCTGGTCCATAAGCAGTAAGCAAGAGAGTTGTTAACTCAGAGTTAGTCTGCATTTATCTGATGTTTCAGCTGCTGAAGCAATGAGTTCTTCATGGCATCATTTCTCCTGTTAAGAAAAAACGAGGTTATTAATGACCTTGATATGCATAATGTTGCTGTTACCACATCAATGGTAATAAAGATTGATTGTTTGATGTAATATATGTCATATCGTCAGTCAAAGCCTGAGGTTTTTAGGAACATCACAACATGTCTGCAGAAGCAGCAGAGGTGACACATTTCATTGATTTATTCAGCAAAGAGCATTTTCACAGAAGCAGAAATTGAGCCGGGGTTAAAGGACTCTTTGCGTTATTGATGAACTAATCTTGCTGCTTGGCCTAATCTGAGCATCATCTCAGAGGCTGTTTGTTCTTGCCGGCTGGGAATCAATTGCTCACGCTCCGATCGGCTGCTTCTCTCTCTCTTCTATGAAATGATGATCTAATAATAACCGCGCTTCACCACAGCTATCACCTGCATTTATTCCCTCCCTCTGAACAAATTATGCTCTTTTTCCTGTTACTTTGCTGCAGATTGTTCAGAAACATAATAAATGAGCCTTCATCATCATCATCATCATCATCATCATCACTTCAGTCCTGCAGAAATCAAACATGATGTCAGTTTGATGTTTTGTTGGCACGAAAAGGATGAAAGTTAACATTGCAGAAAATGAAAATGCCTCCATAAGAAAGAATGCTTCCTTGTAATCAGCTTTCTGATCAATTGATCACCACTAGATTTGTCGTTTACATTTATTTTCTAACCATTTCAATCACTAAACTGACTTTGCTCTGCTACAGGACAGACATCAAATGGGAAAGGAGTAGTGTGATTGGAGTGGTACTTAACTATTAAAGGTACTGAAATGAAAACCATCTCTACACTATCAAAAACTAATGAATAGGCATTCTACAAAGTATATTAAAGAGAAATGGGAATCAGAGTTTAATATGACAATTACGGATAAGGACTGGTTAGATATGAGAAAAACACAACAGACATCTACTAATTCGCGGATATGGAGAGAGTTTGCATGGAAGAACCTCATACGTTTTTTCATCACGCCTAAAATCAAGAATAAATATAGTGATAAAAGCACAGGGTGTTGGAGAAAATGTGGAATGATGAATGCTGATCACTCGCACATATTTTGGAACTGTCCAAAAATTGTTGCATTCTGAAAAAATGTTTATGTATCTGTGAAGAGTACACTGGGGTATGATATCCCTATGAGTAGCATGGTATTCTATCTATGTAATTTTAATAACACCAAGATTAGGGTAAAAGATAGATACCTGATTAAGATTCTGTTAATAGCCGGTAAGAAAGCGATCACGAGGAAGTGGGGGAAAGAGGACCCCCCATGCCAAGAACAATGGACTGAAATAGTGGAAGAAATTTATATTATAGAAAAGCTGACACACAGATTGAGACTGCAACAAGCACAAATGGAAGAAAAATGGACAAAATGGACAATATTCAGGACAACAGAGAGCGGCAAGTGGATAAAGGCCTATGAAAACGAGAGACAATAAGGTAATAATGAGTACAAGCTCCCGAGCAACAGGTTTGGTTTCTTTTTATTTTGGGTAGAGGAGGATGTGTTGTGTTCAAGTTCACTGTATATGTAAATAAATGTAAAAAATTTCAATAAAAAGTTAAATGTTTAAAAAAAAAAACGGACTTTGCTCTGATTTAAAGTCTGTTCTGATAGTCAACTTTATTGTTTTGGAGTATTTTGGCAACTAGGTTGCTCACAGCGCTTGAGTTGATGGCAACATAACCCAATCACTGGCAACATAACAGCAACCAGGCAACAAGCAAACACTGGAAATGATGTGTGACGTTCTGCGATTCAGCCGCAGGAACTGAAGTTGACGTGGAAACGACTTCCTGGTTTCAGGGTCAGTCTGACTTTAGACAGGAAACCTGGTTCAGGGTTCTCCCTGGTTTTAGGTCCTGTAGCATCACAACCAGCCATATTCTGGTTTTACTGGTTTATACCCGATAAAGACATCAACTAATTATATTTCAGAATTTCTTTGTGGTCACATTTGACCTTTTGTCATGATGTGTAGAAACGAAGTAAGACCCAATTGCAGAGAGGCAGAGGCAGCAAACGCATTTGATCCTTTAATGAGAAATCAATATAAAACTTACCAAAACCACAGGGAGTCAGAGCACAAAACAGGAATCGCAGAGTTTATTGGGAAAGCGCTGTGAGGAAGCAGGAAGGACCCGGGCTGATGGGCCAACGGGCTGCAGGTGGATAACAGACACATGATCAGAACTAAGAACCCATAAAAACCCAAAGCAACCCAAGACTCTGACACCTTTCCAGATCGCTTAACAAATACTCTAATGCAAATACCGACCGACCGACCGACCGACCGACCGACCGACCGACCGACCGACCGACCGACCGACCGACCGACCGACCGACCGATCTGTGTTTCCCTGGGGAAAGTATGGATTGTAATAAAGTCATTTTTATACAGAATGAACGTCTCACCAGGTTCACTTTGAGTTCTGGGGCCTGATGCCAGCAGCACTTCCTGAAAGCCTAAGCGCTCTGAAGGCCTTGTTTGACGGTTCGTCCACATCCTTGACAGTAAAATGATCTAGATCACGGGTCCAGATGGTTCTGGAGGAAAAAACACGTCTCCGTCCTCTGTTGGGGTAAAATCACTGTCAGGGCAGTTTAAGCTATGCATGGCATGAAATGTCTTGAACAGATTGGAGTAAAGCTCTGCCAGAAGGCAATAGCGGGTGCTATGAAAGTTTGACTTTCATAGGAACAAAAAGAGGAAAAACCTGAAACCGTCCTCAGAGTTTGAGTCCAGAACCACTGAAGCTTATTTCTCCAGAGAAGAACCTGGCTGAGAGGTTGTTGCTCCAGACCGGCTCATGTCATGATTAACATTAAAGACATTAAGAGTTATGAGATATTAACCTGAAATAAAATTGCCACCAGTCTTCAACCAAAGACCAATCTAAATGTTGGCGTTTAGCCTTCGAGCCTCTGGGATCATTTCCTGTTGTGTCACCAGCTTCCTGTTTCCTCCCCTGTTTCCTACGAGGGATCCAGTCTCTGTTTAGTCTCTTTTCATGGAAGCACTCACCTGTCACTTCATCACCTCCCTGGCTGCTCTGGATCTCATTCAGAACCTCACATGGCTCCTGGAACCAGCAGCTGGACTTCCCTGCCGCCTCCTCTAGCCGGACCTCTGCTCTCACACATGACCCGCAAAATTGGATTTCTGATTAATGGACTCTGTTTTCTGACAAACAGCTTGTTTTTCTCTTTGTACTGTCCTGGTCTTCTCTGGATGTGAGCGATGAATCTTACCACAATCAGCTGAGAATCAGAACATGCCATTTCAAACCAGCATTGTGGCCAAACAGCAGGCAGCCCTCCTGCCTCTGCACAGCAGAGACTGGAGCGGTTTACTGAAATAAGCCAGGATTTAAGCCACCAGGTTTTCTGCCATATTTCGCAGCTGCCACAACAAACGTTGAGCCTCAAGCTCCTCCCTTTTCTCTGCGATTCAAAGATTCAGGGCTGAGAGACGGCTGGTTGAGAAATTAGCAAACAAGCATCAGATTTGTAGAAAAAGCAAATAAAACCCAACTGAAGGAAAAACATGCTTTCCCTGTAAATTTGTAAGAAAAATCGACTCAATAAAGCAACAAAACAAAAAGTGAGAGGAGGTGAGAAATAAAACACATTGCAAATCCATAGATAGCACCTTCTAATGATGGCATGAATCAAGAAAGAAAAAGTTTCCAGAAATAAAGCACCAAGCATGACCGACCGCAAGCTTCAATCCTGCAAAAATGATTCTTTCAGTAAATTTAAATGATAAAGTAACTTGGATCCCAGTAAGTCAGGCTGCATTAAGTGAGATCTGGTGGCTCCAGTAAGGGTTCATCGGTCCGACCCGAGGCGGCCCAAACACTTTCCTCTCATTTCCATACTTTAATAAATGACCAAACAAGTCTGGGTGATGACTTTCATTTGTTTAGAAGCTGCCTTACCTGAGCAGGTTTTACCCAGACCAGCTCATTATTAATGGCTGACACATTAATCACACTTACTGCTCTGCTCCTTGGCTTTAATGAGGCTTTCTTTATTAAATCAAATAATTCAATAAACACTGAAAGGAAAAGGACAGCAGAAAGGATGGAGATGAGCTGCCTTTTAACACAAACCCATTCATCATTACAAGAGCACCGCCTAAAAAGTGAGCAGCATCCATCAGCTTATCGCCAAGCGTCTAATGAGCATCAGGACACTTCATCAGCTTCAACACAATCTGCCCTTTCATTCATCTCAGAGCTGAAGGCCTGTCTGTTAAAGTCAAAGCAAATGCACAAGCAAGCGTCTGACAGCAGGGTCGTGTTAGTTACCCACATAACTTAGCAGAAAGTCACCAAGAAAATTAAACACAGTGTGTGATAAATATACACCCTAATTAGAAGTGAAGCTTGTTAAAATATATAAAAAGTAGTTTCTTTTAAAAGGTTGCTTCTTTTTAATCGCTTCTTCGCTCTGTTTGACCACTAGGTGTCACTCTAGAGCAGATGAATGTCAATGAAGAACAAATCAGGAAAGAAGAAAAACACATGAAGCAACTGGCTGGACTTTCTTTCAGAGCAAAGCCGTTTACTCTCTCCAAGAGTTTCTTAGAAAACTTCAGGAGAAAAATGTGATTAACTGGAAACAAGAAGTTATATTACAGATTCTACTGGGTTGGTTGGAAACATGAAGAGTTTCCCAACAATAACAGCGGAGGGGAGGATAGGGGAGGATGGAGAAGGGGAGGTTAGAGGAGGAGAAAACGGCGGAGGGGAGGACGGCGGAGGGGAGGATGGAGGAGGGGAGGACGGAGGAGGGGAAGACGGTGGAGGGGAGGACGGCGGAGGGGAGGACGGCGGAGGGGAGGACGGAGGAGGGGAGGACGGCGGAGGGGAGGACGGCGGAGGGGAGGATGGGAGGACCGAGGAGGGGAAAACGGCGGAGGGAAGACGGCGGAGGGAAGACGGCGGAAGGGAGGACGGAGGAGGGGAAGACAGCGGAGGGGAGACTTCTTATAATGTCTTGTGTATTACAGAACAAGCTCCACCTCTGTAGAGAGGATACCTTGGGTTTGTTCCTGAACATTTGCCCTTTGACCCGACCTCAATTAGCTAGAAAACCATGTGAGCATGTGAAGCACCTCAAAAAATGTATCATCGTCCTGTCAGGAAAAGTCATGCTTTATTTTAATTTATGTCATCACCAGCTGGGATGGACAGCGTGGCGATGGATCTACATGGTTCTGATCTAAGGCAACGTTTCGGTCCAATAGCTCCCGGTCTCGTTTGTTCAAATTTACTTCAAGAGCGTCAGATGAAGGAACCGTTGATTGAGTGTTGTCAGTATCTGTGCAGAGTCTTGGTTAAGATGTAACTACAGCAGTTATGTGTTCATAGCTTAGCTGTTAATAATTTGGCTGACACTTTCTATCTGGTTTGTTTACAGTAAAAACGCCTCTGACTGATTCTCGTTGCCGTGAGTCATTCCAGCCAATAAAATAGTTTCTGCTCAAGCTCCGCCTACATCTTGTCCCTCTCTCTGTCTCTTCACTCTGTGTCCACTCTGTGATTTATTCATCTTTGCTCTCCCAGCCATCCATTATCCCCTCTAAGAGTCTCTGATGCTGCAGATGAAGCACCCTTGTTGCCAAGTTGCCTCCTAAATGTCACTCGGCATCTTTAATGCTTGGCTGCCCATTACACATGTGACCCTCCTCACAGGACCCGTTCCTAACGAGACCATCTGGAATCTATGGTGACTTTGGGACTTTCAGTTTGTCAGCTGCAGAAGTTCATCATGCTGCTGCAGCTGAAGGTAAACCTAGTGACTCTGGACGGAGAAAACTGTTTTATAACTGGGCGTCTATTTCAGAAGTTGGTTTTGTAACACCACCAATACCTAAATGGGTTTAAAAGTTGTGTGCTGAGAAGTCGTTCTTACAAAAGCTGTGTTTTTGGAAATGTGTCCAGTCTTACTGATATTAAGGTCCTTGAGGGCCGACGATTGGATAACAGTAGAAACATCATCTCAGATTTCAAATGACCCGTTTTAAATAAAAGCAACTTTTATTTAGCGCATCATTCTAGAAAACGAGTTTATTTTTTCCAGTTTTGAGTTTTCTGTGTTCCTTGGACTTTTATTTGATTGGTCAGATTCTGACTGTTTCATTTCCCTTCATTCTCTGTCAAATAAACTGCAGCAATCAAACTGGTGCAAGAATAAAAGGGCCAAAGGTCAACCAGCTCTGAGCTCTGCTACCTCCTCATTAATCGGAGTTTCAGGAATCAAACTGCCGACTTCAGTACACACCGTAGAAGCAAAAATACAAGTGAACTTTTCATAGAAGTGAATCAGGATTTTGTTAGGTCAAAGGTCAGAGTTGGGGTTCAGGGTGAGTTACAGTGGAAGCTGTGATGGCTCCTAAACACATCATATGGCCTGAAGATGTGAAGCAGGATCTTAGCATCATCTTCAGCCACATCGTCGTTCTGACTTCCCAACAACCACAATGTCCAGGAAGGTTTTCTGGAAAAGGAGCCTCTCCAGTCCAATCAGTGTCCGCTGCCCCGTTACCTAGCAACTGCAGCTGGAGCATGATTGGTCAGCTGGTTGAATGAGCTGTCCAATGGCTGCTGGAGAAAACCAGTCTAGCTGCTGACTCTCCGTCCGGGTCAGGTTGGGGGCGTGGCCAGAAGCAACGTATTTGCATCAAAGTGAGGATGCGGCTCAGAGGAGGATGAGAGGAATATGGATTCATATCAAGGAAATGCTTTAATGTTTCTGAAGATTTACAAACCATGGATGGACCAATCAGAAAAGTGCTGAAGTTTCCTGAGAAATGAAGGGATTAGCAGCTAATCTGAACGGATTACAGCGTTAATCTCCAAACTTTAATCAGAAAATACATCATAGAATATTCTGCTTGTCACATTTATAACCCAAAGAAATGGGCTTTTCATCTTTCATTGTATGATTTACCAAAAGATTAGCTGAACTAACAGACTGGCTTTTGTTCCCAGCGCAGATTCAATTATTCCATCATTTTATTCTGCGACCTGCTGAGCGGCTCGGAGCGGCACCAACAACTTGTTGCTGCAACTGAAGTTGCTCTGATTTCCAGTGAAGGGATGCAACCTGCATCTCTGACAGGCTGCAGCACCGAGGATCAGCATCCGACCTCCAACTGACCTCCACCCGACTTTCACCTGACCTCCAACTGACCTCCAACTGACCTCCACCCGACCTCCACCCGACCTCCAACTGACCTGAGGTCAGATGAGAAAGCAGCAGGAAGAGGACAGAAACAGATGGGGGAGGGGCAGGCAGTAATCCTTGATGCTCCAGACTGAGTTCTGCTTTCCTGACCCAGAACTTGTCAGGATCAAATATTTCCTCTTGAACTTTAATCAGCTTCACTTCCTTCTCTCCATAAAGCAACTTCCTCCCTGACCTCTGACCTCTGCTGTGTTTTCTGGATTGTCTCTCGTCCTCTGACCAAACGGACCCGGACCCAGAGTTGGGGCCCGTTGGGCCCGTGAATCAATCCTTCAGATGAGCCAAATGCTGCAGCAGAGTTCTGATCAGATTTCCCCCCAATAATCCAGATTATAATCTCAGATTCTCAGCTGTAAATCTCAGAATGATCAGCTCCTTCACTGACGCAGACCGCTCTCTGGAGCCACCCGGACTTTTGCTACAAATTGAACTGATCAGCGTTGCCATGGTGACAGGAGGAGGCGTGAAATGCGCTCTGACCAGGTGAGCCAAATTAGGATTATTTCCTCCACAGTTTGAGAGCAAAAGCTGCTTCCTGGAGGATTCATCCTGTTACAGTTTCATCAGGAAAAGAGGAGCGGATCGTTTTTATACAAAAGTTTCTATTTCACTTTCAATCGAAAGCTGAAATCTGAAAAAGGTTTAATTTCCAAAAGAGGAAATAAGTAAATTCTTACAAATACGGTGAAGATCATTTTTCTTTTGTCAAACTTCTTATCTCAGTTCTTTTCCTTCTGGTTTTGTCATAGCTAATGCAAAATGTTTAAAAAGTTTCATTCTGATGTCTACAAAAGAGAAATAAGTGGAGAAAACTAAAAACCTCTTTGTGTTTCGTTCTGGTTTCAAAGATCTACGCTGCTGAAAGATGTTCATGTCCAACCTGGGACAGACATGAGGAGGCGTCTCCGCTCAGACGCAGTGTGGACGCTTCGGTCTGAAGAAGCACGTCTGGTCAGGATTCAGCAACAATAGGAACGAGGTCCAGTTCGGAACCTGAACGTGAGCAGAACCCTTGTTATCATCTCACGTTGGAATAAAGTTTAATATTTGGTCAGGGTAA
Organism: Poeciliopsis gracilis; assembly: GCA_911649635.1. Classification (NCBI taxonomy): domain Eukaryota; kingdom Metazoa; phylum Chordata; class Actinopteri; order Cyprinodontiformes; family Poeciliidae; genus Poeciliopsis; species Poeciliopsis gracilis. The sequence continues at coordinate 156,656 of CAJVRI010001518.1, forward strand.
ATTATGAGGATATCATTGCTCTGTGAATGCTGAGTAATGGGTTCATATCCGACCTGATCGGATATGAATTATTATTTCAATTATTATTTCAATTATTTCAGAATATGAAGTCCACACACACACACACACACACACACACACACACACACACACACACACACACACACACACACACACAGACGATGCTCCTCCTGAAGGAACACTCTCATGGTGGTCAGTCTCTTCCTGTCTTCCTCTCATGGTGGTCAGTCTCTTCCTGTCTTCCTCTCGGTTCGGCTGCCAGTGAAAAGCTGAATCTGTGTTCTGATTGGCTGCTGCCTGGTTTCCTGTCCCTGGGCTGCAGTTTGCAGAAATCCACCGGTTCTGTTTATCACTTCATAAAGAGCTGCAGCCTCCGGTGGGATGGATGCTCTGCTGCAGCTCTATTTACTGAACCAAGTGCTTGTTTGTGTGTGTGGCCGCTTCACACTTTGCTCTACGTCGTGTTTCTCTGCTGAAGCCATCGGCTCTGATGTCAGACGAACCGATTCCTGCAGGGAAACAGGAAGACACCAGCAGAGGGACAGACCCGCCATGTTCAGGTCAAGGCTCAGCTTCTCTCAGAAAAGCTGAAAACAAAAACCTGAAAACATATTTTGTTGCCTAAAAATAAAATTTGTGTTGAGGGAACGTGAACCCAGAGAGAACCTGGAGAGAACCCGGAGAGAACCAGGAGAGAACCCAGAGAGAACCAGGAGAGAACCCGGAGAGAACCCGGAGAGAACCAAGAGAGAACCAGGAGAGAACCAGGAGAGAACCAGGAGAGAACCAGGAGAGAACCAGGAGAGAACCAGGAGAGAACCAGGAGAGAACCAGGAGAACCCAGAGAGAACCAGGAGAGAACCAGGAGAGAACCAAGAGAGAACCAGGAGAGAACCAGGAGAGAACCAGGAGAGAACCAAGAGAGAACCAGGAGAGAACCCGGAGAGAACCAGGAGAGAACCAGGAGAGAACCAGGAGAGAACCAGGAGAGAACCAGGAGAAAAACCAAGAGAGAACCAGGGAGGAGAGAACCCAGGAGAGAACCAGGGAGAGAACCAAGAGAACCCAGGAGAGAACCAGGAGAGAACCAGGAGAGAACCAGGAGAGAACCAGGAGAGAACAGGAGAGAACCAGGAGAGAACCAGGAGAGAACCAGGAGAGAACCAAGAGAGAGAACCCAGGAGAGAACCCGGAGAGAACCCAGGAGAGAACCAGGAGAGAACCCGGAGAGAACCAGGAGAGAACCAGGAGAGAACCAGGAGAGAACCCGGAGAGAACCAGGAGAGAACCAAGAACCCAAGAGAGAACGCAGGAGAGAACCAGGAGAAAGAGAGAACCAGGAGAGAACCAGAGAGAACCAGGAGAGAACCCGGAGAGAACCAGGAGAGAACCAGGAGAGAACGCAGAGAGAACCAGGAGAGAACCAGGAGAGAACCCGCCATTCACAGGGAAAACATGCAAACTAACCCAGGACCTTCTTGCTGCAAGGCAACAGTTCTATCAACTGCACAGTGTGCAGCTGAACAGAAGCAGAACCAGGTCTGGGTTACATTTGGACCAGTCATCAGGTTTGCCTGCAGCTGAAATCTGGTTCCACTGGACTTCATAGAAACTTGTGAACCTCAATGGCTGCTTTCACTGCGGCTCCTGGTTCTGCTGCTCTGGCCCAGTGACAAGGAGCCATTTTCCTCCCGCAGACAGAGACGCTATCAGTGGAACATCAGGCTGGACCAGATTGGCCCACGGCGCCCGGCTAACATGGCGGCCATGATGGAGGACAGGAGAGTGAAGAGGGAAACTAATAGGTTGATCCTCCTGCTGCCAGCACAGGTTTAATGAACACACACAGACACACACACACACACACAGAGACACACACACAGAGACACACACACAGACACACACACACACACATACAGAGACACACACACACAGAGACACACACAACACACACAGACACACACACACAGACACACACACAGACACACAACAACACACACACACACAGAGACACACACACACACACACACACACACAGACACACACACACACACACACAGACACACACACACACACACACACATACAGACACACACATATAACCCTAAACTGTTTCCTATTGCATGGTTGATTACTGCTTGTAAAAAGGCCAATAATTGATATTTCTGGTTCTTTAATTAACATAAAACAATAAAGGGATTAAATGATTTGCCAATGGACCTTTTGTTTGTCTTCCAATGGAGGAAAAGTCTGAGCTCCAGAGGATTCTGTCTTTGAAAGCAGTTCTGGCCAGCAAAGTCAGCAAACTTTCTTTTCTCTTCATAGATGTAGTTAGCAAAGCTTCTGGAACCGCGTTGAGTCATGATTTCATCACTCCCTCTGAAATTCAGAGAGCTCTGAGGAAAACGAACGTATCACAGATCTCGCTCTGCCGAAGCTGTCGGCTCACATCACCCAGAAACCAGAGGCAGATTGGAAACAAAAGGCCGGTCCAGGATCCAGTCCGGACTCGCAGCTGAAGCTTCAACACGGCCGGCAACAGCAGAATGCTAAGACAAGATGAAACCAAACGTCCTCAACTAAACTGCTGTTGGTTTATATTGTAAACTGAATCACAGGTTTTTCATTTTCAGCAGAGAGGTGTTGAATTAATTTAGGAATTAAGGGTCATTAGGTCAATTTGGACCTTCAGACCAGAACCTGCTGGATTTACCAAACCACTTAATCTGAGAAGAACCGCAGAACAGAACCACAGAGGCAGAGAACCGAACCGATGCACAGATTTAAAATCCCAGTAAACTACAGAAGCCTGACAGGAAGTGAGGTCACGTTCCAGCTGCTGTGAGGAGAGCCAGGGGTCGTTTATCTGTCTCTGCTTCACACACACACACACACACACACACCCCCACACACACACACACACACACATATCCAGCTGCTTACAGATGTTAGCAATGTTTTAGCTTCTGGGGAAAGCTGAGCTCGTCTCCAGACACCAACCCAGCTTAAGATAACCCAGCTTAAGCTAACCTAGCTTAAGCTAACCCATTTTAAGCTAACCCAGCTTAAGCTAACCCAGTTTAAGCTAACCCATCTTAAGATAACCCAGCTTAAGCTAACCCAGCTTAAGATAACCCAGCTTAAGATAACCCAGCTTAAGATAACCCAGCTTAAGATAACCTGAACATTTCCAGCTCTCCTGGTGATACACGGACTTTACTCACCTTCTGTCTTTCAGCCACTTTGGAAGCTTTTCTTCGTCCCTCCTCCTCTTCCGTTTTCCGTTTCGTTCCCCGGAGTTTTCCTGCCGCCATCTTTAGCTCCCTGTAGTTCATGACGACATTCACATTTAGAGAGAAAAGCGCCTGAGTTCTGGAAGGGCCCCAGCTCGCTGCATCAGTGCTGCTCCTCTGCTATTCATCATTTCACACACCAACAGCTGTTAGCTCAGAAATGCTGACTAGAAAAAAATACCCACATCGTTTTAGCGCCCCCTGTGGGCTGCATGCAGTGCATTGCCATTTTTTGCACCACTGATACTAACCGTGATGAACCGGCTAACCGCTAACGGCTCAGTGAGCTACCTGCCAAGGTGTGTGTGTGTGTGTGTGTGTGTGTGTGTGTGTGTGTGTGTGTGTGTGTGTGTGTGTGTGTGTGTGTGTGTGTGTGTGTCCAACTGAGATTTGTCAGATAATAAAAATCCTCCATGAAGTCGTTGCAGCAGCAACAAACTCCAAGGTTCCCCTATTGCTGGTTCTTCTGTTGCCCTAACCTTTAAGGTTGCAGTTTTTAATTAACTGCTGAGTTCAGCATGTTGTCATCAGCTGAGTTGTTTCCAGAAACTTTCATGAGTCTGAAACATATTGAGATTTCCTGGATGGATGACGGAGGGATGATGGTTGGATGATGGATGGATGATGGTTGGATGACGGAGGGATGATGGATGGATGATGGTTGGATGATGGTTGGATGATGGATGGATGACTGTAAGGTATTTTTCTCGAACCTACAAAAATAACCACAGACAACGTATATGAATTAAATATGGTCAGGCTTCTGCAGAAGGAGAAGTCTCCATGAACAACTTCCTTCAAGTTGTCCACACAGAGTTCTGATCTGCTTTCACGTGAGCTCCCTCTTTATTGTCAAAGAAAAACAATCACATGGTGCAGTCAGGAAACAACAGAGGTCGTAAAACACTTAATACAAACAGACCAACAACTCAGTTCCAGGTGTGATATCTGATCTACCATCTGAGCCCAGGTCAGCTCTGGGTCAAACTAGCAATTAAGGAAGTAAGCAGATAAACACAAGAAGACTTTAAGGTCTGAGAACCATAAAAGTTTTACTACCTCTGTGAAGACAGTCGTAACCTGGTCAGTTTATACACACACAAGAGAGAGAACACTTTAAACTAAAAATCACATTAGTAATAACAAAATGATAATACCGAAAAATCTCTAACAATGACGGAGGGATGATGGTTGGATGATGGTTGGATAATGGATGGATGATGGTTGGATGACAGAGGGATGATGGATGGATGATGGTTGGATGATGGTTGGATGCTCTCAGCCCATGGTGGGTCCATAGTTGGTCCGTTCAACCCCAGCAAACAGGCGGATCTGTCTCCAGTCAGTGTGTCTGGGTCACTCGGGTCACTCGGGTCACTCGGGTCACTCGGGTCACTCGGGTCACTCGGGTCATCCAGCCAGAAGGTTTCGTCCTGCTGGCTGTTTTCCAGATGATGATGGAAAACATCATCACCCTCATCATCATCATCATCATCATCATCATCATCCATCCTGTTTTCCAGGAGCTGCAGTCGCTCTTCATCCTGCTGACACACACTGGAGATGCAACCAGAAAGGTCCAAAAGGTTCTGCAGAACGAGTCCAGGAGCAGACGTCCTTCATGGCTTCACTGCTCCTATCAGAGTCTTTGGTGAAGCTGCAGCTCTTGACCTTTGACCTCCAGCTAGAGCTGGAGGAACAGCTCCGTCTGCCAGTTTTCCCCTGAATAGAAATGGATGCTTGAAGACTGAGAACTGTTTTGGAACCTGGTACTGACCCGCTGCAATGCAGACCCAAACCTTTCGACCCGGTTCTGTTCATGACAGGACTGCAGTCCAGAATCATCAGAACCACCTCAGAGGAAGCTTCAGTTGAAGAGGTCGGCGTCAAAAGAGGCCAGGGATCCTTCAGGTTCTGACCGGGTTCTGCCTGGACTGAAAGCCTGAGAGTGTTTTGATGATCTCTCCACTCAGCGACTCGGCGCCTTGTGCTCTGCATACATATTGGTTCTTCTTCTCCATAATTCATGAGTTGCTTAAATTACATCCAGATTTCCATGCTTTCGGCTCTTGAATGAAGCAGCTCTTGAGCTTTGAAGCTCAAAGCGAATCGGATCCTGGTGGTTCTGTTGGCCCGGCCCGGCTCGGCCGCTTTCCACAGGGCATTTATCATATCGCTTATCATTAATCATGATGGACTTCTAATGATAATAATTATTTTCATTTGTGGTTGAAACAGAAAATGAATAGTTTTTCTATTTCCCAACTGTTTGTTCAATGACTGAATCAATGAATATGATGAATAAGTGATTAATGGCGTCACTAATCACGTCATTAGCTAGTGATGCTAACTTCCTGTGGCCGTCGTCCTGAAGAAGCAGATCAGAGAGAGATTCTGAGGAGGCGTGTTTGGCTGCCCTGCAGCGCCCCTCTGTGGTGAAAAGCAGCCACTGGTCCCAGCTCCCCTCCCAGTTTAACACCTTGTAGAGTCGGCTGTGTAAACAGGAAGTGACATTAAGAACCAGGTGGTTCTGCTGCGACCCGGACTGGCCCAGCTGTGAGCGGTTCTGGTCCGGCTCTCAAGCTGCTCTTTGTTTTTCTCACTTTCTCCTTTGTGGCTGGTTATTCTGAATCTCTTACTTTAACTAGGTCATGCTGTTGCTGCTATTTGGGTTTTATTGTTTTCTCTGCTAATTGGGTCGTGCATCACTGCTAGATGTGTTCTGGTTCCTCCTGGTTCGGATCAGTCACCAGTAATCTGGAATCCACTGGTTCTGTCCTTCTTTGTTGGATCGTCCTGCATCAGGAAGAAACTCTTCATGGTTTTTAATTAGTCTTTTTATGAAAAATCCCCATCCTGACTGCGCTTTGACCCGGTTCTGATCTGACCTGCTGCCAGGAGTTCCGGAAGTGACTCTGGGTTTTACTGTGAACTGATCTTTAGCTCAATAAATCAGGATAAACCTGGAAGAAAAGCTTCCAGCAGGATGAGACCCTGATGGGTAGGATGGCCTAGTCAAAGTCCAGACCTACATCCAGCTGAGAATGGGTGGAGAACTGATGTTCATGGAGGCAGTCTGAGCTTTTAGCAAAGAAAGATGTGACACATGTTCATTCTGTAGATGCTGACTGCAGACGCCCGCCACACTTTTCAGATGTGCGGTTGGAATCAGCTGCGCTGTGGCTGACTGCAGATCTGTCCTCATCTCCCGCGGAGGAGCTGATCCCTCCTCCCGGACAGATGGAGCTGGATGGGTGTGTCCTTCCCTCCGCCGCCCGCAGCCGCCTCCATCCGGCGGGAACAGCGCAGGATTCCGGGCTCAGATTCTAACTTTGGATGTCCGTGGAAAAGCCCGCGTGGGAGGAAGGCTGGATGTTACTGCGTGGACGGTGGAGTGATGGGAGTGTGACGCCGCGGAGCTCGGAGCCGGATCATCCCGGGCTGTGACGGCGTGGCGGCTCCGCCGAGCCGGAGCTGCATCTCTGGCTGCGGGGGAAAGTTGCTGCAGCGAGCTGCTGCATCTGCTGCATTTACTGCATTTACTGCAGCGCGGAGCGGAGCGGAGCGGATTAACGGGACTGCATCCCAAAAGCTGCGGAGCAGAAAGCGGAGCGGGGAGCGGGACACCGCCCGAACCGGAGGAGCCGCTTCCGATCCCCGTGGAGCAGCGCGCCGGAGCTCCGGAACCTGAGCTCCAGAACCGGGTCCTGGTTCTGCTCGTGGTTCAGCTGGTTCTGCTCGTGGTTCAGGTTCTGGTTCTGGGTTTGTCCTCAGCGGGCCGGTGGGTCTGCGGGAGCCTCAGCAGGAGACCCGGGCTGCGGCTCGGCTCAAGGACGCTCCGGGATTCATCTGCTGGACCCGGCTCCACCTCCGGGGATCTGTCCGTGGGTCTGTCCCCGGGGACTCTCGGCGAGGCGGCGTTTCCACGCGTGGAGCGGCTCTGGAGGAGAAGGGAGGGGGGAGCTAACTGGGAAGAGCTGGTTGGAATTTTCCACGCATTCTTTTGTCCGTGGATCAGTGGGAATGCCTTCCTCTGACCTGATCAGCTGCACCTGATCTCCGGGTTCTTATCAGTGCACGTCACACACGCACGCGCTTCTGCCTTTTCATTCCCAGAACATCGGCTGAGGAGTCTGTCCTCTGTGGACGTGAACGTGGAAGTGGGGGGGAGAGGGAGTTGGAAAAGCTGCTGATCTGCGGGGGCGCCGGCTTGTCATTCAACTCCCTTCAGTTCATCCAGGAGGAAGAGGAGCTGGACATCCATGACGGTGAGGCTGTTATTAATGCAGAGTGTGTGTGTGTGTGTGTGTGTGTGTGTGTGTGTGTGTGTGTGTGTGTGTGTGTGTGTGTGTGTGTGTGTGTTTCCGACTGTGGGGCCAACAGTTTTATTTTGGTTCCCAGGAAATGAATCATTGTAATCTGATGAGGCTGAGGAGCCTTCACCGCTCAGGACTGGGCTGCTCGCTCTGCGCATGCGCAGCTTCTCTGGGTCCAAATGGTTCTGGTCAGATCCGCAGCGGTTCGGCTGACTGACATCTCTTCAGTGGTTCGGTGTTCTGATTGGTTGTAGTGGAGGTGTAGTAGTCATGGGGGAATGTGTCCGCAGTGCATGTGCGCGTGCACGCAGCCGTCCGTTCGCGCGCAGCACGAGGAGGAAGAGGAGGAGTTGATGAAGAGCAGAAGAGTTTCAGCAGGAACAAAAGCTTTAAAATAAAAATCCCAACCAGATTAAAATGATACAGATTAAAGCAAACATCGTTAGAGAGCCGACCGGAAGCTACGTCACTGCCGGCCGCTGGATCCGCGGGTCCACAGCGACCTGATCCCGACTCGGGTTCAGAGGGAGAAGCTGTGGACAGTCAGCTGACAGATCTAGAACTAGCTACAATAAAGCAGATATTTCATGTTTTCCTCATTTCTCGCAGCTTCTAGAAAACAATTTCTAAATGAATCCAGAAGCAAACAGGAAGAAATGATGGAAAATTCTCCTTTTCATTCTAGATTAGGACTTTCAGTTGTTAACATAACAGACTGTGCATTTCTCTCTCCCTCCTCCTGCTCCCCTCACACACACACACACACACACACACACACACACACACACACACACACACACACACACACACACACACACACACACACACACACACACACACACTGCCTCATCAGCTCTAATCTCAGAAACCCATCTGGGAGGATTTTCCTCCTGGGTGATAAATGTCCTGCCTCCACCGCTTTACAGCTTCATTACATCTGGATAGCATGCAGCCATGCAGACATGCAGCCATGCAGCCATGCAGCCATGCAGACATGCAGACATGCAGCCATGCAGACATGCAGCCATGCAGCCATGCAGCCATGCAGACATGCAGACATGCAGCCATGCAGACATGCAGACATGCAGCCATGCAGCCATGCAGACATGCTTCGGACATGAACAACAGGAATAGCTGAAGTTGCATCCCAGCAAAACATTTTCTATTCCAGGTTTCTCCTGATCTGCAGATCTTGTGTGTGTAGCTCTATGGTTCTCCAGAAGCAGAAAGCTGATGCTGCACTCAGCCTCAGCTCTGCAACATGTTGAATTCAGGTGTGTGTGTGTATGTTTGTGTGGTGTGTGTGTGTGTGTGTGTGTGTGTGTGTGTGTGTGTGTGTGTGTGTGTGTGTGTGTGTGTGTGTGTGTGTGTGTGGAGTCAAAACAGCGGTTGGGTTCTGACTGACTGCATGTTGGTGGATCTGGTTCTGTGGGTTCTGATCGTGTGGAAACTCAGCTTCCTGTCTCTAAGAAGAATTAATCTGATGTTTAATCTCCCACATGGAGTTCTGCCCCGCCCCTCCAGTCCATCTGTCCATCCAGGCTCCGCCCCCTGACCCCTCCTGACCTCACTAAGTATGGCTGCTCTCTCTGTCTGAGCCCATTCTTTGCTGCATTGTCCTTAGCAAAGACAGTGACGGAACTGGACCCGGCTGGTAATCGGAACCAAAGCTGATTCAGATTCAGAATTATTGAATTGATGTTACAGAAGAATGAAAACTTAAAGACAAAGTATCAAAGAACAAAAGAACGTACTTGCTGCTGGTTGCCACAACAGCCACGCCCCTTCCTGTCACACCAGGAAGCGGTGTTGGTTCTGGCTGGACCCGATCGGACCTGGTTCTGAGTGTTTGGATGGAGCTGCAGTCACATGACTCCTTAAAGCGGCAGCAGAAATTCTCTGTTTAGGACTGATGGAGGCCATTCTAGATTCACATTCTAGATTCACATTCTAGATTCACATTCTAGATTCACATTCTAGACTCACATTCTAGATTCACATTCTAGACTCAAATTCTAGATTCACATTCTAGATTCACATTCTAGACTCACATTCTAGATTCACATTCTAGATTCACATTCTAGACTCACATTCTAGATTCACATTCTAGACTCACATTCTAGACTCAAATTCTAGATTCACATTCTAGATTCACATTCTAGACTCAAATTCTAGATTCACATTCTAGATGGCTGCCAGCTCTCTGACTCCTGTTCATGGGGTTAAAACCTTTGCCTGCTTCACCAAAGCATCCCATGTTGCTCAGTGCTGCAGCGGTTCTGTTTGTGCTGCAGAAGGTTCTGTGTGAACGGGCTGAGAACAGCGTTCTCTGGATGTGGCCCAGTTAAATCCTGATTCAGTCAGAAACGATGTCAGTTTGCTGCTGAATGAATCCAATCATCCAGTTCAAATGATGCTGCATTTGAACTTTAATGACTTTCCTCTCAGCCTGTCGCCATGGTGACGATGAAGCAGCGGCTCCTGGACGGAGTCTGGACTGCAGGGAGACGGACCACACCAAGAGGCTAAAGCTGCTCAAGGGGTCACGGGGTCACGTCCATAATGAGGATGAGAAAGCGGCCGGTGTTTCTGCAACTATCAGCGACTCTCCAGAACCAGAACCAGAACCAGAAGGAGCTGCAGAAGCATGGAAACACAGTGGTGGCAGCATCAGGTTGCAGCATCAGGCTGCAGCATCAGGTTGCAGCATCAGGCTGCAGCATCAGGTTGCAGCATCAGGCTGCAGCATCAGGTTGCAGCATCAGGCTGCAGCATCAGGGTGTACCTGAAGGTAAAGTCTGAGCTCGGTGTCAGTGAGGACAGTCTGCGCCATCTGCAGCATTGGAACAGATTTCTGTGAGGTTCCAGTTTCTCAAACAGAGCCAAGTCCACCTCACTGCCACTAACAGGAAGGGCGGCGGACCGCCGTCAGTCTCTGACCTTATATGGAAATGGACCGTTGCACTCCAGAAGTCAAGGGGGCGCTGTTTCCTATATTAACCATTGTCTCCCGTTTTTATGTTTTTTTGAAATCTGATATATTTTCACCTTTAGGAAGGATTTTGTCTCTCAGCAGGTGTTTGATCTTCTCTCTTTTATTTACTTCAGTGCAGCTCACAGTTTTAACAGATTCTGTAGCTTCCTGTGTTCTTTTAAATTTGCTCCTTAGTCGCATCTTTCCAGCCCTGCTGCTGCCTCTGGTGGTGTGGGGTGGTAACACAACTAATATAATTACATTATTAAATCAGAATAGCACAAAGTCTTTATTTTTTACTATTAATTTTGGGATTACTGGAACCGTAAAATATAAATTCCCTCTCAAATGAACATACCTTTTCATTTTCTTAAGGAAGTAGAGATAATTAAATGAGATAAAACCAGAAAGTGATTCCAGTTTCTCTCGATGGCCAACATGTTGAAACTGAGGCAAATTTTCAATTCCTGCTGTCGTTCCTGGACATTCAGCTCAACCTTGCTGAAAACACTTCCTGTATCTTTAAGGACTTTCTCAGAGACTCCATCTTTTAAGGAGACCCAATGATTTTGGGGTTACCCATCTAGAGCTTGTTGAGATCAATGTTAAAACTTAACATTTAACTTCAGTTTTAAGTCTCTATTCGGGGGTCCTGGAGAGGAGGGTCCATTGGATACTCGAATCATACATGCTGAGAGAAAAAATCCTTCCTAAAGATGAAAATATATCACAAATTTCAAAGGAAAATAAAAATGGGAGACAATGGTTAATATAGGAAATAGCGCCCCCTTCACTTCTGGAGTGCAATGGTCCATTTCCACATAAGCTCTGATAATGACAGCGGTCCGTCACCCTTCCTGTTAGCTGCAGCAACGTCCTTCTCGACAGAGTGGGCCGAACAGGAAGCTCTGCCTGAAAGCTGTGTGTCAGAACCGCCATCACTGAACCCAAACGAAACATAGTGGAACCAGAAAAAGCTCCAGAACCAGAACCAGAGACCCCGATGGTGCTGGTTCTGCTAGAGCTGGACCTTCAGAATCAACTCGCTAGCCCTTCCTGGTGGTCTGATAGCAGAACTCGCCCTGGATTAAAGCAAACCAAGTGCAGACGTTACCGGCTCAGATTAGAGCCACACAAAGCCTGGGCCACATGACGTATCAGGTTGCAACATCAGCAGCATCGGGGGAGCCACTGCAGCCAGCTGACCCTTGACCTCTGCAGAAACCAGCATCATGGTGGCTGGAAGATGTGATGCTGAACCTGAGGACAGACATGATGGGGGACAGGAGAAAATCAGTTTGGAATAAAAACCTGAAGTAGAACTCAGGAGCAGAGAGCAGACAGAACCGAACAGGCCCATCTGGATCAGAGGCAGGACGGATCTCGGCCCGGTTCTGCTGACAGGATTAGGTTCTAGACCCGGACTCACCTTCAGACGTCTTTCGTCACAGACCGGGCGGTTAAACATCGGCAGACAGGCCGGCAGTGTGGGCGTGGCTTCAGATGGGCGAGGCCTCTAAGGGGCGTGGCTTCAGGGCGTGGTCATGTGCTGGTCAGTTTATTTATGGTTCAATGAGGGTGTGAATACTTTTGTCATGACTGGTTTTGATAACTTTGATAAAAACATAATTTATTGTTACTCCAGATATTTTGGGCTAAATTGTCTGAACTATTTCAGTTTCAAGACAAGGAACCATTTCACGGTGTTTAACTCTGAACTCTTGACCTTCTCTGGACTCTGCTCCGGACTCTTTCTGTTTTCTGTGTTTGTGTAGGAAACGGAGCGCAAACTGAGGGAGCCGTCAGCTGCTGACGCTGCCTCCAAACGCCTTCGGAGCAGTTTAGTGCCGTCCTTTTAGCTAAGATTGAACGCTCATGTGAGCTTTCATCACGCTGCACGATTCTCTGCTGAGTCTCCATCTGCTCATCCTCCATCACAGAACCAAACATTTCCCCCAAATCCACCATCATGATCCAGGAAAAGTTGATAAAAACAGGGAACCAGAACTTCAGGCCAAAGCTCAAAAAGGGAAATAAGACACAGAGCATGCTACATTCACTGACGATGATGATGTTTGTGGGGAGACGGAGAGCAGGAGGCCTTGGAGGCTGCATGCGTGGAAGATTAGAAATGCTGCGTTAATCTCCTCAGATGAAGTCCAGCAGGTTTCCCTCCTGCCCGTTCAGCCGGTCAGGAAGTGGAGGAACGCTACATCATGAGGTCCCTTTCCACTGAGTTTCAGTTTAATGACTGAGGAATTGTTCATCGCAGAAAATGTTCCATGATGGTTTCAGCATCGCAGAGCGTTTAAAGCGACGGCTGCAGGGAGCCGGCGGCCGCCTGTCCTGCCTACTTCGCTGCGCCTGATGGGAGCGCTGCGCCCGCCTCCTCTGGAAAAACCGAGGAGACGTGTTAGAGGTGAGGGTTGGGGTGAAAGAGGCTTCAAGCTTTACTTTATTTCAGATCGGCTCTGAAACCTGCAGCCTGGATGACCTGCTGACCTTCACATTTTTAGAAACCTGTTTAGATTTCTGATCATAAACCTTTTCCCTGATGAATTTCCTTCAAACTGTCTCATATCTTCTGTGTCGTTCAGCTGCTGGTCTGAAATATTAATGCCAGGATGGAAATAAAAACCTTTATTCTTAAATTTTCTGAAAATAATCAATCGATCTTCACCTGAGCCTCAGAGTGAAAATCAGGACCAACTACTTTAGTTTCATTGTTTTTCTCCAACCTCTAGTTTTAAATGAACCAATTCTTCTCTCAAATCTGATTGGATGAATTTCTGAAAGTTTAAGGGAGAATCAGTCAAAGCGTCACATCCGATTGGCCGACTTTTGCTGCAGCCAATCAAAAGACTCAGAGTGTAAATATCAGGATTTATCTGCTTATACCTTGTGAAGACATTCGGTTCATTTACATAGCGCAAATTTACAATTAATGTCTCAATGCACTTTGCAAAAAGTCATTTCCATTCAGTTACACTTCCTGCAGTTTGCTCTGGTAATTATTTAAAGTAGATAAAAAGTTTGTACCTGAGGAAAGCCAGCAGCAACTCCAGATGTTCTCCAGGTAGAGAGGATGTTTCAGAGAATCCAGTGAAACTTTCTGACGTTTCTTCCTGAACTCAGCTGGCTAACTCTTCTGTCTGTGACATCACAACGTTCCCACAGCCTCATTTCTGTGAAAAGCTTTTAAATCTGCTGCTGATCAAAGGTTCCCTGTAATTGAGGCGGAGATGTTGCCCAGTCAGCAGAAGCCGGTTGCCTGAGTGAGAGCTGAGAGGGTTTTAGCTGCAGCAACAAGTTGCTCAGTGCTGGGAAGGTGTGAGATCGATAGCAGCTTTTATTCTGATTGTTTCATACAATCAGCCAGTAAAACATCAGCAGCGCCGCGGCAACGTCCCCAACTCACCTTCAGTTGGATCCATGGCAGCTCAGGCCTGGGCGGGGCTAACGACGCTTCAGGAGGGCAGGGCTAACGACGCTTCAGGAGGGCGGGGCTAACGACGCTTCAGGAGGGCGGGGCTAACGACGCCTCAGGAGGGCGGGGCTAAAGACGCTTCAGGAGGTCAGGGCTAACGACGCCTCAGGAGGGCGGGGCTAACGACGCCTCAGGAGGGCGGGGCTAAAGACGCTCAGGAGGGCGGGGCTAACGACGCCTCAGGAGGGCGGGGCTAACGACGCCTCAGGAGGGCGGGGCTAACGACGCCTCAGGAGGGCGGGGCTAACGACGCCTCAGGAGGGCGGGGCTAACGACGCCTCAGGAGGGCGGGGCTAAAGACGCATCAGGAGGGGGGAGGAGGGCGGGGCTGAAGTGCCTCCTGACTTTAGCCAGTCTGAATCTGGTTCTGGCTCTTGTTCCTCCACATCACAGGAATCCCAGCACTCAGAACTGTTTGGAAAAGCCCATTTAGGAATAAATGATCTGTTTAATGAGCTGCTGTAGTTCTTGTTCAGTATTTTCTCTGGGAATCTCCCTCTGATCCAGATTACAGATCGTCACAACTCTTTATCAGCAGCAGCCACAGCGTGTCATAGAACTGCACAGGTCACTGAAATGTTGGATATGATTAATATTGCACAGCTACAATACCACATAGTATCGCTACCAACATTTATTTAGCAAGATTTTAAAAAATAATGGAATTAAACTATAACATTTTAAAATATAGGGACAAATTGGCCACTAAACAATGTATTTTGTCCCGATTAGCAATGACCTGTTTACAGTAACAACTTTGCAGACGTTACTAAAGCCATTTCTAAATATATTCTTGAGCTGCTGTCATGTAAACGGAAAACATGAAGTAATACAGCAGCTTACTGAAAGCCAAGAATAAAATAAATTCAGTAAAGTTGCTGTAATGAACTAAAAGTAAAATGAAATGCAGCTTCCATAGGTAGGGTGTATTTCTCAGAAATCTGCTGAGTGAGCAGAATGTGATGTAGCAGCGATGTGCATCATTACCTCAAGGTAGGACAGATTTACAGGTAGCACAGATGCACAGAACGCCGGCCGGGACATTATTGGTGTTGCGCAGCGCTCTCACTTCCGCCTGCGACCAATGCGAGGTCTTTGGCAGACTAAAATGTTTGGAGGTTTTGTTCTTCAGGGACCAAAATGGCGGCTGTGATGCCGGCGGGAACGCCAGGACGTGGAGGCGACGCCGTGAGTTGGGGATTGGAGCAAAGTCTGAAGTTGACAGAGCAGAATTGACACAAAAACTCGCTGATCTTGGCATTTAGCTGGTTTGTGACTGGACTGCATGGCATCTCAGGTTCAGGGTGATGGGATGGATTTAGGTGACGGGACTCCAGGGCGTGGCAGTAGAGATCCGGGAAGAGGGCGGGAACAAGATCAGTCATCAGAAACACAAAGTAGTAAACAGAGTCTTGAAGAAAATAGTTTGAATGAAAATAACGCAGTTTGTAGGAGGATAGTGAGGGAGGAATCTAAACTAATCATAAAGTTTAGGAAGTTTAGGCCGTTAGCTCTGCTGAGCGAATTAAAAACAGAGTTTGGAGATCTGACATTTGCTAAGATCCTTGGAGATGTGAATCTGTTGGTTACAGTGAGAAATGAAGAACAGAAAAACAAAGTGATGAGCACCGGAGTATTTGTGAAAAATGATTATTTAGATCAAGACTGTGGGACAGGATAAAGTGTAAGAGGGATGATCACAGGGATTCCAGTGGGGGAAGATCTAAAACGTTCAGGCTCCGTATTTATGGAGGTGAATAAGCAAAATGAAAAGACGGATGAGAAGAGCTGAAAGTCTCTCTGTGATGTTGGAGTTTCAAACAAATGTTCTTCCTGAAAGGGTAAAGGTCGGGTAAGTGCTTCCTGTAAGGCCTCATATCCCTCGTCCCCCGAGGGTTATAATACCAGAGATATGGACACATCGCAGCAGCATGTACGGGAAAACAAAGATGCCCAAAGTGTGGAGGAGAGCATAACTATGATGAATGTCAAAATGGGAAGGAAAACTGTTGTAACTGTGGAGGACAACACAGGGTGACTTATGGAGGATGAGGTCAGAAGAAAAGCATGGAAATCAAACTGGTTGAAGTCACTAATAATATAAGTTATGCAGAAGCTAAAAGAGTGAAGCCAAAAAGATGTGATAAGGAAAATTCAGCCGAATCCAACACCAGAACAAAGACAGAGTGGAACTGAAACTGTTACAGTTGAAAAAGATTCTGCTGTTCATTGCTGATGTAATTAATTGTACAGATCAAGCAAAGCACAAAACACAAAAAAAATCAAAATAATTGTGAAAGAGGCAGAGAGGCTTTTTTGGTATCAAGGACATAATTGAGACTAGAAGGACAGGAAGACAGAAACGGATCATCGTTCAGTGGAACGCTGGGACGCCTTTTTGCAAATGGACAAGAGTTTAAGGGATTTATTGGAGAATTTAAAGAAGATCCAGATATTATATGTATTCAGGAAAGTTGGCTTAAACCAAGTCTTGATTTTGTTCTGAAATGATATGAAAGCGTCAGAAGAGACAGAGGGAGGATCTGGGTTGAAAACATTCATAAAACTGGGAATTCAATTCAGACTATTGCCTAAAGGAAGAGAGTTAGAATCTATTGTTACTGAAATTTGGACAGTAAATGGACAATTTAAAATAATCAACTTGTATAATCCACATAAAAGACTTTCAATAGTTTTAATGGAGGAACTTGGGTTTATTTAGAGGGTAAAGTTATTTGGTTATTTGGGCAAAACTCATTATGGAGCATCATAATGATCAAAATGGGGATTTAATAGAAGAAATAATGGAGGAAAAACTTTGCTATGTATAAATGATAGAAGTGGAACCAGAATTCATTTTAGAGAGATAATACAGTCAACAATTGATTTAACATTAGTTTCAAATTCTATAGCAGGTGTTTGTTTATGGCAAGTGATCAATAAAACAACTACAGGAAGTGATCATTATCCTATTATGGCTGAAATAAAGTTAAAAATAGAGAGTTATTGTATAAAAGGGACAAAGAAACTGTTTTAGGCCTGCAGATTGGAAACATTTAGGAACAGTAATGAAATGAAAAATGTTAAGCGTGGATATGAATAGTAGGATTGATGATTAAAATGTTCTATATGTATCTTAGGAGCAGCTGATCAGGCTGTGAGGAAGGAAGGGGGGAAGGTTGGAGTCCTAGTGGACAGCAGAAGTTATCAAGAAACAAAATAAAACTTTCAAATTATTAAAAAGAATCACAACTTTCAGAATCTGAATGAATACAAGAAATTTCACGCAAATGTAAGAGGAATGATTAAAAATGCAAAAAGAGATTATTGGAGGAGTTTTGTAGTGCAGGAGGGAGGGAGACGGATATTTCTCAGGGGCAACAATGAACAGAGTGAGTCCAACATTAAATGGTGGAGAAATAACAGCAGTTACTGACAGAGAAAAGGCAAAAATGGTGCTAAATACTTTTGTTAAAATTTACAGTTCTGAAAAAAAATCTGAGTGAAGAAAGAAAAAAAAGGAAAAGATTACAACAATAACAGAAAAAATTTATTACAGCAAATGGGAGAAACAAATGATCCATTGAATATGTTGTTTACAATAACAGAACTGAATAGTTTAAGTTATCAGCTCCAGGAAAAGATCTCATTTGTTAAGTTATGTTTAGTGATTGAAGTGAATCTTGTGCATTAGAAACGTTTAACTGGATATGGGGGGAGGGGAAGGAAGCAGAGATTACTCCAATCCAAACCAGGGAGATGAGTCAAAGCCAGAAAGTTATCGTCCGACAGCGTTAACATCCAACTGATGATAACTAATGGACAGAATGATAAATGGAAGATTAATTGTGTCGTCTTGTCAGGATGGCTTCAGGAGAGGCGGCGCAGCGATGGAGCAGTTCATGTTTAGAGCATGAAATCAGACTCAATAAAAGGTTTTATGGTTTTTGATATTGATGTGGAAGGACAGGTTATTAATTAAAACGAGAAGAATGGGAATAAGTGGTTATATGTTTAGATGGATTAAAAGAAGGAAGATACAAGTGAGGATAAGGAAACATTATTCTGAGGGTTTGAACACAGACAGCAGAGCATCACATGGAAATGATGGAAGTACAGTTATTATTTTCAGTGGCAGCTGATGAAATGTTTAAAGAAGTAGAGGCTGGAATGAGACTTTCACTTTTTGCTGCAGGGTCAGGGGTCAGGGTCAGGGGTCAGGGTCAACTCTAAACCCACCCTGTGGAAAACAGGAAGAAATTTAGACTTTATTGTAAAGAAGCTTCAGGGAGCAATTTCAGCTTTAAGCTGAAATGAAATCCCATTTTTAAATAAAACGTAAAACTTTCTGCACAGAAAACTCAAATGTTTTATACAAGGAAAAGAGTTGATGAAAAAATGAACTTCAATGATTTGGTCAGGAGGTGGAAAGAGATTAATTTAAATTTAAATGTGTTTGATGACAGAGTGACATGAGCTGTGCACATGAAGAAAATATGAATAAATGTACGAAGGTGTTAAATATGTTTAGCTGGAACACCTGATACAAATTCATTAAAAGCTATTTATTCTGGATTAATTACGTCAGTCTTGGACTTAAATATTCTAACTATATACAAATATACACAGATGTATCAAATACAGCTTTAGGCAGGAAGAGCATTTATTGTACCAGCTTTGCTTTTAGCAGCTCAATGGAGGCAAAACCATTAAAATCTATCAGTTACTCAGATTCTAGTTCTTCTTTAGTCAGTTTATAAAATAATCATTCAGACAGTAAACCACATAGATGAATTAAAATACAACAAACACGATACAGAACCAAGGTGTTGAGGCTGACGGTACATTTAGTTTGGGTTCCAGCTCATCATGGGATGAAACGGCAGACAGGATGCTGAGCAGAGAATTCATCAGGTAAGGATAGATATTAATGTTAATTATAGAACAACAGAAATTAAGGGTCTAATTAAACTAGAAACAAAAGAGGCAACAGTTATGGACAGGAGAAAGGAAGGTGGTTTTATAAAATCCAAAAGAGAATTGGACAAATGAGAAGAACAGAAAGAAACAGGAGAGAACAGATGATTATTTCACTACTTATAATGGAACCAACTGGATCCAATAGATTATTGCTTCTGATGGGGAAACTCCGACAGAGACATGTGACAGTGGAACGTGCTATTTTATTCCAGGAATGATCTGAGTCAGAGAAACAAGTTAATGAGGAAGCTTAGTGATATGAAATGAAATCTGATATTGTTGATTTACTGCAAAATGATTCAGGAAGCAAAGGATGTCAGGCTATATTTCACTTATTGACACAGAGTAAAAGGATAAGCTGTTTTTTTGCGTTTGTCATGTGGTTCACACTCCTTACCAGTTGGTGGCAGTAATGCTCACCTAACGGTTTTTTGCCAACGCCAATAAATATCAAGAAGCAGAAGAGCCTCTTCCAATTCCGGCTCCGGTGAGCGGCAGGTGGGAAAAACCAGGTGGATAGACGGAGCGGCTGTAGCTGATGCTAAGCTACACTTAGCATGATGCTAAGCTACACGTAGCATGAT
Organism: Poeciliopsis gracilis; assembly: GCA_911649635.1. Classification (NCBI taxonomy): domain Eukaryota; kingdom Metazoa; phylum Chordata; class Actinopteri; order Cyprinodontiformes; family Poeciliidae; genus Poeciliopsis; species Poeciliopsis gracilis. The sequence continues at coordinate 176,311 of CAJVRI010001518.1, forward strand.
GCTAAGCTACACGTAGCATGATGCTAACCTACACGTAGCATCATGCTACACTTAGCATCAGCTACATGCTAAGCTACAGTTAGTGTGATGCTAAGTGTAGCTTAGCATCAGCTCAACAATTTGAGCGTGAAAGAAAAGTATCTCCATCCTGGTGAGGCAGATGTTGATGTTGTGAAGGAATCGAATCAAGATGCTAACTTGAACATGGGGCCACGGGGTCGTGGGGTCATGGGGTCACGGGGTCATGAAGGGGTGGAGAACAGCTGGTCGGTTACGATGCAGACCGACGTTTTGTGTCTCCCCAGTCAGTCAGTCAGTCAGTCAGACAGTCAGACAGTCAGTCAGTCAGTCAGTCAGTCAGTCAGACAGTCAGACAGTCAGTCAGTCAGACAGTCAGTCAGTCAGACAGTCAGACAGTCAGTCAGACAGTCAGACAATCAGTCAGACAGTCAGTCAGTCAGTCAGTCAGTCAGTCAGTCAGTCAGTCAGTCAGTCAGTCAGTCAGTCAGACAGTCAGTCAGTCAGTCAGTCAGTCAGTCAGTCAGACAGTCAGTCAGACAGTCAGTTCCATTAACGAGGTAAATCACAGGAGCAGCTTCACCTCATTCTGGTCCAGTGAAACACAAGCATGACAGTATTAATGCAACTGTTCCGACAGTTTTGACCCATAATTTATTTCATCAAATGTTTGGTGAGATACTTGATTAATTGTCAGAATTATTGACATATTAATCCTTTACAGCGGCTCTGCTTTGATGGAATAGAAAATGTTGCATAGATCAGAACACAGGTTGGTTTAGATAAAAGCTTCTGAAAAGACTGAATGACATGAAACATTTTGTCAGGAGAAATGTAATTTCTTCAAAATATTTTTGATCCACGCTGTGTGTGTGTGTGTGTGTGTGTGTGTGTGTGTGTGTGTGTGTGTAGAAAAACTCAATAATCAGAAGCAACAGGCAGCTGCATGAAGAACTAACCTGCATTAATCCGCTGTAATCCCAGACGGTTGGAATCTGAGTCAGGCTGAAACACGATGGAGCAGCAAGAACGACAGTTAACCCGTTTAATAATTCAATTTTCAGCAGCAGAGATTAGTGCCATCACATTACAGCAACAGCAAACCTGCAGCTCTGCCTCCTGGTCTCTGCTCCTTCGCATCCTTTTCTCCTTGACCTCTGCTGCAGCTGCTG